>CAUYLG010075503.1:0-18441 GCA_963573385.1 Cacajao melanocephalus | reverse complement strand
GATCCCCTGTAGGAGGAGAGGCATTCTGATTTCGGGTGTTCTCAGCCTTTTTGCACTGGTTTCTTCCCATTTTTGTGGATTTATCCACCTGTCATCTTTGTAATTGCCGACTCTCAGATTGGGTCTGAGTGAACGTCCGGCTTGTTGGTGATGTAGTTTTTTCTGTTTCTTCGTTTTCCTTTGGCGGATGCCCCTTCCCCACAGAGCTAGGCCTTCCCGGGTTCAGCTGTGCTTACTGTGAAACTCTCAGTCCTCAGTGCTTCCAATTGCTGTTCTCCTTGTGGGGATGGGAACAGCTGAGCCCGACTCAAAGGGCACCCAGTCGCATATACTCCGCACTGAGAAGCGCTGCGCCGTGCCGGGGCGCCAGCAAAACAGCTGCGCCAGCCAAAAAAGTCACACTGGTGACCTGTGTGACTCCTCCGCCGGGAATCTCCCAGTCTGTGGGCAACAAAAATTCGTCTGAAAGTGCAGCGTCCACTCGCTCTTTGCACTTTCACTGGGAGCTACAATCCTGAGCTGTTGTTAATCGGCCATCTTGGATCTCTCCGAAATTTTACATTCTTTTCAGGGTCTTTGTGCCAAGAGCTAGAGGATCAGAGAATATGATTTCTGAGGTCAGGAAAGCACATCAGGTTAATTATGCCACTGCATTGCCAGGAAATCTCTTGGAGTTTGCTAGTATGCAACAATAAAAACAACATCATTTAAAATTAGTAGGCCTATTAAAGTATGCAAATTTTACTTGTTTATATGTTCTGTTCCTTTTTGAGGTTACTGCTGATAATATAAATATATGATATTTGCAATATGAAAATTTGACAGAATAAAAATATGGATCTCTGTTAATAGTATGACTTAGCTTCTAGTGTTTAATGTAGAAGACTTCTCAGATACATTTTTTCTTACATATTGAACATTTTCCTTTAGAATTCTTGACTGAATCTCAGTTCTCTCAAGAAATGTAAAACTACCATAAAAAAGTATTCTTAATGATGCAGTTATTCATTGTGATATATTTGCTACGCTTTTCATTAATTTACTTGTTAATAGAACAAATATTTATGGAGCACCTGTAGTGTGCCAAATGCTGTTCTAGATTTTAAAGTCAGACCGATATTCCTGCTTTTATAGAATTTATAGTTACACGTTGGATATCAGCAATCTACAGATGTGTAGTATGGAGAAATACATTGCCAGGAAGGGGAATCTGGAGCGCCATGAAGTGGGAGAAGAGTTGCTGTTTTAGATAGAGTAGTTACGGCTGGGTGTGATGGCTCATGCCTGTAATCCCAGCACTTTGGGAGGCCAAGGTGAGTGGATCACAAGGTAAGGAGTTTGAGACCAGTGTGACCAACATGGTGAAACCCCATCTCTACTAAAAATACAAAAATTAGCTGGGCGTGGTGATGCATGCTTGTAATACCAGCAACTCAGGAGGCTGAGGCAGGAGAATGGCTTGAACCCGGGAGGTGGAGCTTACAGTGAGCTGAGATTGCACTACTGCACTCCAGCTTGGGCGACAGAGCGAGACTCCGATTCAAAAAAAAAAAGATAGAGTAGTTATTAAAGTTCTGTTTAAGAAGACATTTGAGTAAAGGCTTGAGGGAGCTGAGAGGGTGGTCATATGGTTATCTGCAAATGAGAGAGCAAATACAAAGGCCTTGAGGTAGTAGCATGACTACATCATTCCAGGAACACTAGGAACACACTGTGATAAGCTCAGTCACTATTTTTTTTTTTTGAGACAGGATCTCACTCTGTCATGCAGGCTGGAGTGAAGTGGTACAATCACGGCTTATTGCAGTCTCTACCTCCTGGGCTCAAGTAATCCTCCCATCTCAGCCTCCCAAGTGGCTGAGACAACAGGCACTCACCACCATGCCTGGATGATTTTTAATTTTTTCGTAGAAATGGGATCTCCTTATGTTGTCCACGCTGGTCTCCAGCTCTCAGGCTCAAGTAATCTTCCTGCCTCAGCCTCCTGAAGGGATTACACGTGTGAGCCACTGATGTCTTGACTGAGACAGTAGTAGGAAATGCTTAGTTTTGGTGAAATGATAGATTATGGAATTTCTTGGCCATTATAAAGATTTTTCTTTTGTTGTGAATGAGGTAGGAATCCAGGTTTTGAGAAGAATAATAATAGGATCTGACTTATGTTTAAAATGATCATCTCTGCATTATATGTTGAGAATTGACTGAGAGGATGCAAGGAAGAAAGTGGAGGAGAAGAGTTGGGGGTTTTCTGTGATATTCTAGGTGAGAAATAGTTGTGGTTTAGATTAGGGCGTGGCAGAGGTAGGAGCAGTGAGAGTGGTCAGATTCTAGATTTTGAACATAGGGCTTGTATTAATCTGTTCTGTGTTGCTATAAAGGAATACCTGAAACTGGGTAATTTATAAAGAAAAGAGGTTTATTTGACTCATGGTTCTGCAGACTGTGCAAGCCTGGCACCCGCATCTGCTCAGCTTCTGGTGAGGCCTCAGGAAACTTTTAGTCATAGCAGAGAGTAAGAGAAGCTGGCATGTCACCTGATAAGAGAGGGAACAAAAGAGAAAAGGGGTAGGTCCTAGACTCTTTTTAACGATCAGATCTTGCAGTAACTAATTACCATAAAAGGACACCAAACCATTCATGAGGAATTCATCTTCCACTAGGCTCTACCTCTCACATTGGGAATCACATTTCAACATGAGATTTGGTAGGGACAAATATCCAAACTATATCTGAACCAAGTAGTCTGCTAATGGATTGGGTAGCAAGTATAAGAAAAATGGAAGAGTCAAGGAGGAGTCTTTTTTTTTTTTTTTTCCTGAGCAGCTAGAGGTATGACAGTCTTATTTTCAGAGATGGAGAAATATAGTAAAGCAGCATATTTGGTGGGTAGGGTAGAAGATCAAGATATATTAAGTAAGTAGTTTGATATAGAAATTTAGGGTATGAGGAAGATATCAAGGACAGAAATTTAAATTTGGGAGAAGTCAGAGTATCAGTGATTCTAAAACCATGAGATTTGAAGGAGAAGAAAGAAGTCATGAAATGCACAATAATATGAAAATTTTTTATTAAATTATCTGAAGCTTGATAATATTCATAATTGAGGTAGTTAACATTTTCTTGCCAAATTTTATGCAAAATAGTTTCATTAAAATTTCATTTTGAAACCAGTTAGTTGAATATAGCACTGCTTTTTATCAGCTTTTACTTTTTTTAAATTAAAAAATTAATCTCCCAACTTCTTAAAAATGTCAATTTCTAGATAAGAAATTTAGTCTAACTGACTTGAGCTCTAATTTCTGTAAATAGTAACAGTATGTGATTCAGTTTCAAATTTAAAAGAGGTCATGTTATTCAAGCATTTTTAAGTATCTACATGATTTATTAGCACACATGAATTTAACTTTTAAGCCTTCTGGAATTGAGTTATAATGATCATTGCTAATGTGACAGAGATTAGGGCTAGAAGTAGATGACTCTTTAAATTGTTAGAGTTTCTGATTGCAAATAGCAGACCAAAACTATGTAACTTAAATAGAAAAGGGATTTATTGGTGGGATATAAGACAGTTAACAGAAACTGCAGGAGGGCTGGAGCTTAGACTCAGAAAATACGAAACAAGAAACACAAAGCACAGTCAATATTTCTCCACAGGAAGAGTGGGATACTGGCACACTGGCAGTTTGCTATCACCAGTGGCTACTGGCCACTGCACTACTGGACTTTGACTCCTTAACACTTATCACTGTGCCTTATACTCTTGATTCTACTGTAGTCACCATGAATTATTTTTGACCATCCCAGTACTCCAGTTCACTCTGTGGATGTTAAAAGTCATTGCTTGTTTAATAAATATGTAAATATAGTAGTTTACCTTGAAAAAGAACTGAGGTTTGCTTGTAAAAATAGGTGCCATAAATGTAGCTTGTGAGTTATTGTGAAGTGGTGGAAGGAGGGTTGTATTAGGCCATTCTTGCATTGCTATTAGTAAATACCTGAGTCTGGGCGATTTATAACAAAAGAGATTTAATTGGTTCATGTCTCTGCAGTCCGTACAAGCATGAAACCTACATAGTTCAGCTTATGGAGAGGCTTCAGGGAGCTTTTACTCATGGCTGAAGCTGAAATGGGAGCAGGCATGTCACATGGGAAAAGCAGGATCGAAAGCGTGTGGGGAAGGAGAGATCCCACACACTTTTAAATAATTAGGTCTTGTGTGAACATGTAGTGAGAGCTCATTTATCACCAAGGGGATAGCCCAGGCCATTCATGAGGATCTGACCCCATGATCCAAATATTTCCCGTAAGTCCCTACCTCCAACATTGAGGATTATAATTTAACATGAGCTTTGGGAAGGATATACAAACTGTATCAGAGGTTATTTGAAATCAGACAGGAACTTTTAATAGCAAATGTGGATGAATGTGTCCCTAACACATGCAGTCCCTTAGGAAGCTAGTAGATGTTTGAGTTGTGTGCATGTGTGAATTTTGTGTATTTATCAGTTACTTGGTTCAAAAGGATGCAGTTTCCTGCATTCATCTAATGTTTCCTATAGATACAATTGTGGGTGGGCTTCCCAGAAAGAAATCTTTAATAGGGATTTAGATGGGATAAAACTTCTTGGTTATCCAAAGAAAGGTGAATGCATAGGGACAAGGAGGAAAACATAGATATTTGGGCAAATTAAGGAAAGGAAAGAAAACAAACTGTAACAAGTAAAAAATGTGGGAATTTTTTGAAGAAATAAAAATCAAATACATTTCAGTTCCCAGTAAGCAAATTTTGTCATTCTTTTTCTCACTGTGTGTCTGGCATACATCCAATAATAATTTTCATTGAGTGCCATCTGCAAGGTCTTGTTGTAGGCTACTTATGTAAACTATTGATAAGCCTTGCAACAACAATGTTCAATGGTTATTATAATTTTCCATGTGATGAAAACTATAAATCTCTAGATCTCAGAAGCTCAATAAACCCTAAACATAGAAACATTATGAAAACCTACAGCTGGAAAAATGGCAGAGTAATGACTTTTAGAAGTTCATCCCTCTGTAAAAGCAATGAAAAAATCTGGCCAAAACTTTCAGAATCAACTTTTTCAGCACTTTAGAAATTAACGAAAAGCTTGTAGAGATTAGGGGAATACTTTGTCAAGAGAAAGAAGCTGAATCTCTATAAGGACAGTGAGTTTTATGGATTAAAAAAACTTACCCTAGTCCTATCTTATGTCTCATAGGTCCTATCTTATATTTCCGTTATCCCTGGAAATAAAACTTGCATTTCTGTTACAGGTATATCTATTAAAACAGATAAGCATTTCTGGTGGCTTCTTGAAAGACCAACTCAAAAGATTTACCTTTATCTCACCTAACTCAGAACTCATCCAATACTAAAGTAGTAAACCTAGTACTAGTAGATTAGTCAAAAGAATTTATAAGCAAATATTTTAGTTTCTTTCATTGAATGCAATAGATAACAGTTCAGGCAAGCAAAAGACTAACCAAAATTCTTGGAAAGAAAGACTGGGTAATAAGATACTTTGGGGATAAAGGCTTTGAAAAGTTCTGACATTTTCTTATGAAATTGGGAGATGGATGGCTGTGTACATTCTCAGGAAACCTGCGTAAGTTTAATCTGAACAAGTTCAAAGTCACTGTTGGCTGAGTTTGAGCCTCTGCAGATCAGAATGTGAAGGCCAAGGCAGAGTTGTAACTTGCATGAGTGTTCAAGGTATACCCTGCAAAGACAGGAGGATTTTTGGTATCTAGTGATTAAGAAAATCTCTGTCTTATCATTAGCTGATCACTAAGCAAAGGAAAAAGAAACTTCAGAGGCTACACATGACAAAGAATACAAAAAACTTTACAAAATTAGTTCAGAAAAGATCACTAAACAAATAAAAACAACTGAACATCCTGAAACAACAAATCCTAGGGAAGAGCGAGAGAATCTCATTTCACAAGTTGCCACATTATATTTTAAGTGACCAGTTTTTAACAAAATATATAAGGCATGCAAAGAATCAAGAAAACATGGCCCATGCACAGGAGAAAAAGCAATCAATATAAACTGTCCCTAGGTAGCCTAGAGATTGGACTAACTAGGCAAAGATTTTAATTCAGTTGTTTTAAATATGTTCAAAGATTAAATGAAACCATGTTTAAAAAACTAAGGAAAACCATGAAAGCAATATTTCACAAAATAAAGAATATCAATAAGAATATTAAAATTTATTAAAAGAAGTCAAACAGGAATTCTAGAGTTGAAAAGTACAGTCATTAATGAAATATATACTGAAGAGGCTCAACAGCAGATCTGAACAGGTAGGAGAAAAAATTCAGCGAATGGAAGATAAGTCAATTGAGATTATGCAAGTTGAGGAACAGAGAGAAAAAAAAGTGAAAAAAAGTGAACAGTTCCCTAGAGATCTGTGAGACACCGTTAAGTGTACCAACACACACATAATGGAAGTATCAAGAGAGGAGAGAAAGAGACAGAAAAGTATTTGAAGAAATAATAATTGAAAACTTATAAAATTTGACGCGAACCATTAACCTACACTTCCAGGAAGCTCAACATATCCTAAGTAGAGTAAACTCAAAGAGATCCATACACCATAATCAAACTGATAAAAGCCAAAGCCAGGCTGGATGCGGTAGCTCACACCTGTAATCTCAGCACTTTGGGAGGCCAAGGTGGGTGAATCATGAGGTCAGGAGTTTGACACCAGCCTGGCCAACATGGTAAAATCCTCTACTACTCTAAAAACCATCTTTACTAAACATACAAAAAATCAGCTGGGCGTAATGGTGGGTGCCTGTAATCCCAGCTACTCAGGAGGTTGAGGCAGGAGAATCGCTTAAACCTGGGAGGCGGAGGTTGCAGTGAGCCAAGATTGCACCACTGTACTCCAGCCCAGGCAACAGAGTGAGACCCCGTCTAAAAAAAAAAAAAAAAAAAAAAGCCAAAGAGAATTTTAAAAGAAGCAAGAGAGAAGCAACTCATTAGTACAGGAGAGTCTAGTAGGATTATCAGTTGATTTCTCATTAGAAATAGTGACACTGTATGACACTGTAAACCAAGTAGACCTAACAGACATCTATAGAATGATCCACCACTAACAGCAGAAACCATATTTTTCTCAAATGCATATGGAATATTCTTGAGGATATTGAGGATAGACCATAGATTTTACCACAAAATAAGTCACAATGAATTTTTTTCAGATCTTCCAAGTGTTGACATATTTTATTATATAATATTAGATAACCACATTAATTAATATCATCATGCATCTCATCTATATTAGAAAACTATCAAGCTTACAATGTGGGATACAAGTTTTTCAAAATTCAGTTTTTTAAAAAAGCATTTTAATTTTTATTTTAGATACAGGAGGTACATATGTAGGTTTGTTACATGAATATATTGTACCCGGGTAGTGAGCATAGTAACTGCTGGGTTGTTTTTCAACCCAGGCCCTACTCCTTACCTCCCCATCTTCCCTCTAGTAGTCTGCAGTGCCTGTTGTCCCTTTGTTTATGTTCATCTGTGCTCAATATTCAGCTCCCACTTGTAAGTGAGAACATGCATTATTTGGATTTCTGTGTCTGAGTTCATTTGCTTAGGATGATGGTCTCCAGCTCCATCTATGTTACTGCAAAGGACATGATTTTATTCTTTTTTAATGACTGCATAGTACTCCATTGTGTGTACCACATTTTCTTTATCCAGTCAACTATTGATGGGCATCTAGGTTGAACTCCATGTCTTTTCTGTTGTAAGTAGTGCTGTGATGAACGTAAGTGCATGTGTCTTTTTGGTATAATGATCTATTTTTTGGGGGTTATATATCCAGTAATGGGATTGTTGGGCCAAATGTGCTTCTGAGTTCTTTGAGAAATCTCCAAAGTGCTTTCCACAGTGGCTGAACTAATTTACCAACAGTATATAAGCATTCCCACTAACAGCACATAAGCTTTCCCTTTTCTCCGCAGCTTCACCAGCATCTGTTTTTTTTTTTTTTTTGACTTTTTAGTAAAAGCCGTTCTGACTCAAGTGAGATGGTAACTCATTGTGGTTTTAATTTCCATGTCTCTGAGGATTAATGATAATGAACATTTTTTCACGTTTGAAAGATTGAAAAGCATACAAAGTATGCTCTTCAACCACAATGAAATGAAATTGAAAATCAATAACAGGGAAAATTGGAAAAATCACAAAGAAGTTTAAATTAAACAATATACTTTTAAAAAATTTATTTATTTATTTATTTTTAAGATGGAGTCATGCTCTGTTGCCCAGTCTGGCGTGCAGGGGTGCAATCTCAGCTCACTGCAGCCTCTGCCTCCCAAGGTTCCAGTGAGTCTCCTGCCTCAGCCTCCTGGGTAACTGAGATTACAGGTGCATGCCACCATGCCCTGCTAATGTTTGTATTTTTAGTAGAGATGGGGTTTTACCATGTTAGCCAGGCTGGTCTGGAACTCCTGACCTCAGGTGATCTGCCCACCTCAGCCTCCCAAAGTGCTGGGATTATAGGTGTGAGCCACTACGCCCGGCCTAAACAATACACTTTTAAATTACCAGTGGTTTAAAGAAGATTTTACGAGTGAAATTAGAAAATACTTTAAGATGAATGAAGAAAAAACAGAACAGCATACCAAATTTATGCAGTTAAAGCAGTGCTCAGAGGGAAACATGTAGCTGTAAATACTTACATTAGAAAGAAGAGGCCCAGCACAGTGGCTCACGCCTGTAATCCCAGCACTTTAGGAGGCTGAGGTAGGTGGATCACCTGAGGTCAGGAGTCTGAGACCAGCCTGGCCAACATGGCAAAACCCTGTCTCTACTAAAAATACAAAAATTAGCCAGGTGTGGTGGTAAGTGCCTGTAATCCCATCTACTCAGGAGGCTGAGGCAGGAGAATCGTTTGAACCCAGGAGGCAGAGGTTGCTGTGAACTGAGATTGTGCCACTGCACTCCAGCCTGGGCAACAAGAGCAAAACTCCATCTCAAAAAACAAAACAAAACAAAACAAAATAAAACGAATATAGTAGCACATTAAAAGAATTATACTGTGAGCAATTGAGATTTATTCCAAGAATGAAAAGATGGTTTAAAATGTGAAAACCAGTGAATGTAATACGCCATATTTATAAAATGAAGTAAAAAATTTAAATGATTGTCTCAATGGATTCAGAAAAAGCATTTGACAAAATCTAACACACTTTCATAATATATGCATTCAAAAAACTTGGACTAAAAAGAAACTTCCTCAGCCTGCAAAAGGGAAGCCACAAAAAACCCACAGTTAACATCATACTTAATGGTGAGAGATGGAAAGCTTTCCTCCTGAGATTGGTAAGGTGAGGATGTTTGCTCTTGCCACTCCTATTTAACATTGTACTGGAAATTCTAGCTAGGGAAATAGGAAAATTCTTTCCAAAAAAAGTGGAAAGGAGGGAGTAAAAATATATTCCCAGATTATATGATCTTATATTTAGAAAACTCCAAAGACTCTATTAAAAAAACCTATTAGAGCTAATAAACAAGCAGGGCAAGATTATAGAACACAAAAGCAATGCACAAAAGTTAGTTTTACACTAGCCATAAACAATCCAAATTGTTCATTTACAATAACATCAAAAAGAATACAATACTTAGGAATAAATTCAACCAGGGAAGTGAAAGACTTGTATGCTGAAAACTCTGAAACATCACTCAAATAAATGAAAAAGACCTAAATAAACAGACATTTTATGTTCATGGGTTGGAAGACTTAATATGGTTAAGATGGCAATACTTCCTATATCAATATACAGATTCAGTATATCCTTATCAAAATACCAATAGCTGTTTTTTCCAGAAGTGAAAAAGCTGGTTCTATAATTCATATGAAATTATGAGAGCTTCTCAAATAGTTAAAAGAATCTTGGAAAGAAAGAACAAAGTTGAAGCACTCACACTTCCTAATTTCAAAAGTTATTACAAGGCTATAATAATCAAGACAGTGTGGCATTAGCATAAAGATAGACACATAAATCAATGGAATAGAATTGAGAGTCTTGAAATAAAACAATACATCTGTGGTCACTTGATTTTTAACAAGAGTGCCAAGACCCGTTCAAGAGGGAAAGAAAAGTATTTTCAACAAACAGTGCCAGGACATATAGCTAGTTCCATGAAAAATAATGAATTTGGGTCCCTACTTCACATTATATAACAAAATTAACTCAAAGTGGATTAGAGACCTAAATATAAGAGCTAAAACTTTAAAACTCTTAGAGGGAAACATAGATGTAGATCTTTGCAATGGATCAAATGCTGGTGTTCTCCACAAAATATTCATATTTTGAAATCCTAACCCCCAAAGCGATGGTATTAGGAGGTGAAATCTCTGGGAGTTTATTCGGTCGTAAGAATGGAGCCCTCATGAATGGGACCATGGGAGCTCTCTTGCCCTCTTTCTGCCATATAATGAGAATTCAGCAGTCTGCAGCCCTGAAGAGGGCCCTCATTAGAACCTGACCATGCTGGCACTCTGATGTCAGAATTCCAACCTCCAGAATTATGAGAAATAAATGTTTGTTGTTTAAGCCACCAAGTTGATGGTATTCTGTTATAGCAGCCCAAATTGAGTAGGACAATCTTCATGACTTTGGATAAAGTCATGAAGGCAATGATTTCTTAACTATGACACCAAAAGCAGAAGCAGGAAAAGAAAGAAGAGATAAGTTGGACTTCAACATTTGTACTTCAAAGGAAAGTGAAAAGACAGCCCACACAATGGGAGAAAATACTTGCAAATCATGCATCTGATAAGGGTCTAGTATTCAGAATATGTAAAGAACTCTATGGATTAACATAAAAAAGACAATCCAATTAAAAATTGGCAAATTTTTGAAAAGACATTCTTCCTAAAAAGATATACAAATGACCAATAGGCACATGTAAAGATGTCCAGCATCATTAGTCATTAGGGAAATGTGAATCACACCCACTTGGATGGCTATCATAAAAACAAATGGAAAATAATAGTTGTTGGTGAGCATGGTAAAAATTGGAACCCTGATACGTTGCTGGTGGGAATGTAAAATGTAGCTGCTGTGAAAAACTATGTGGCTGTTTCTCAAAAAGTTAAATATAGAGTTACCATATGATCCAGTAATTCTACTTCATAGTATATACCCAAGAGAATTGAAAATATATATTTACACAAAGTTGTGTAAACTAATGTTCATAGCAGCAATATTCATAGAGTTAAAAAGTAGAAAAAAACCCAAATGTCCATTAACTGATGAATGGATAAAGAAAATGTGGTATATTCACAGTGGAGTACTATTTGACTATAAAAAGGAATGAAGTATCCAACCCAAATGCCCATCGATGATAGAATGGACAGGGAAAATGTGGCACATGGAATACTATGCAGCCATAAAAAATGAGTTCCTGTCCTTTGTAGGGACATGGATGAACCTGGAAACCATTATTCTCAGCAAACTAACACAAGAACAGAGAATCAAACACCGCATGTTCTAACTTATAGGTGGGTGTTGAACAATGAGAACACGTGGACACAGGGAGGGGAACATCACACACTGGGGTCTGTGGGGGGGACCTAGGGGAGGGACAGGGTAGTAGGGAGTTGGGGAGGGATAGCATGGGGAGAAATGTCAGATATAGGGGATGGGGAGGAAGGCAGCAAACCACATTGCCATGTATGTACCTATGCAACAATTTTGCATTTTCTTCACATGTATCCCAAAACCTAAAACGCAATAAAAGAAAAAAGGTATGAAGTGCTGACACATGCTACAATATGGCTAAAACTTGAAAACATTATGCTAAATGAAAGAACCAGTCACTAAAGGTCACTCATATTTTGTACGATTCCAGTTGAAATGTCTACTGTAGGTGAATCTATAAAGACAGAAAGCAGATTAGTGTTTGTCAGAGGCTAAGGGTACAGAGGGTTGGGGAGTGACTACTTAATGAGTATGGGGTTGATGAAAATGTTCTGGAATTTGGAATTAGATAGTGATAATGGTTGCTCAATATTATGAATATAATAAAAAAATCACTAAATTGTATACTTCAAAGTGATTAAAATGATGAATTTAATTTTATGTGAATTTTATCTCAACTTCTATACCCACAGCTTACATTTATACTTAATCATGAAATATTGAAAGCTTTTCCCCTAAGACAAAGATGAGCACTCTCAACAGTTCTCATCACTGGTTAGAGAACCTAGCCAGTATAGTAAGGGAAGAAAAAGAAATAAAAAAAAATACAGATTATAAAGAAAGAAGTAGAACTGTTTAATGCATAGGTCACATAATTAGTTTTGTAGAAAATCCTATGGAATCTACAAAAATGCTCATAAAACTTGAGAGTTCAGAAACATCACAAGGTACATGATCAATATACAGAAATCAATTGTTTTATATACTAGTGATAACAAATTAAAGTAAAAAATACAGTACAATTTCCCACACATTAAAATATGAAATATTTAGGGAGCAATTTAAAAAAATCAAGACATGTTCACTGCAAACTATAAAACTTCACTATCAGAAATTAAATAAGGCCTGAATAAATGGAAAGATATTTTTTGTTCATTGCTTGGAAAATTCAAGATTGTTAAGATGCTAGTTCTTCCCAAATTGCTCTATAAATTCTTTGCAATCTCAATCAAATTCTCTGCTTTTTAAGAAATTGGCAAGTTGATTCTAAAATTGATAGAAATGCCAAAAACCTAGAATAAGGAAAGCGATTTTGAAAAAGAAGGATAATGTGGACAAGTACCAAATTTTGAGACTTATTATAAAGCTAAAATAATCCAGAAAATGTGATATTGACATAGGCTACATATATAGATCAATAAAACAGCACAGAAAGTCCAAAAATAGATTCAATGTATAGGGTGAATTGATTTTTGACAAAAGTGGCAAAATACTTTAATAGGGAAGATGGTAGCCTTTTCAACAAGTGATGCTAGAACACTGAGTTCTAACACCACTAGAACTAAAATGTGGAGAAAGTGAACTTTGGGCATATCATGCTGAAAATTAACTCAAAATGGATCACAGACCTAAGCACAAGAACTGAAAATATAAAAACTCCAGAAGAAAACATAGGAAAAAATCCTTGCAACCATGGAATGAGCAAAGATTTTTCAGGGCTCCCAGTGTATGAAGAAAAATCGAAAAAGTGAATCTTATCAAAGTTAAAAACTTGTGCCTTTTAAAAGACACCATCAAGAAAATGAAAAGAGAAGCCAGGGAGTGGGGGGAAATATTTGCAATGCATACATCTGACAAATGACTTGTATTGTGAAGAAGTCTTACAACTATAGAATAAGAAGACAAACCATCTAATAATGGTAAAAAACGTTTTGAAAACAAGATACTCTAATGGCAAGTAAGCACATTACAATGTGTTCACCATCTTTAGATATTAAGAAAATGCAAATTAAAGCCACAGTGAGATACTACTAGATAAATTTAGATAGCTGAAAATGTAAAAAGCTTGTAATACAAAATGTTGGCAGGAACTCATACATTTCTGGTGGGCATGTAGAATGGTACAACCACTTTGAAAGATAATTTGGTCATTTTTTAAAAAGTTAAACTTATTATGTAAACCTACCACTCCACTTGTATATGTTTACCTAAGGGAAATGAAAATATTTGATCACACAAAGCATTGTGTAAGAATGTTTATAGCAGCATTATTCATAGTAGCCTCAGACTGAATCCCAAATGTCCATTGCTAGGTGAACAGATAAACCAGTTTTGGCATATCCATGTAATGGAATATTATCCAACAATAAAAAGGAATGAAATACATTAAACTACATGACATGCAGCAACATAAATCAATCCCAAAACTATTATGCTGAAGAAAATAAGCCAGATATGAAAGAGTACATACTATATGATTCCATTTATATGGAATTCTATTTAAAAGTCTAATATATATTGACACAAAGCAGATAGTGGTTGCCTAAGGTTTAGAGTCCAGGGGTGGGAGGACAGATTGGCTGGGTAGTGGCACAAAGGAACTTTTTCTTTTTATCCATTCATTTACTAATGGACATTTGGGTCCAGTTTGAGGCTACTATGAAAAAGCTATAAATATTTCTGTACATCTTTTGGAGTTATGGAAATTCTCTGTATCTTGATGTGGTGGTTATGTGAGTATAGACATTTGTCAAAATGCATCAAACTGTAAACTTAAAATGGAAGCATCTTGTTTTATATAAATTATACCTCAATAAAATGGATTAGAAAAATCTCACTGAGGCTAAAGGAGGGAAATCTGCTTGTTCAAGTTACATAACTAGTAAGCGACAGAGAATGGGATAAACTCATGCCTATCTGACTTTGTGTCTATCCTCCTTCCATTATGGCATACAGCTTTTTATACCCACAACAGGTGCTCAGTCAATACTGAATTAGTATAAATGTGACCAGAGGGATTAAAGGCTTTAAAGATAAGCCAAGAAATATATATTTAATCCTGAAGTTATCATACATTGGAAGAACTGGAAAAATAAACTTAGGCACTCCCTTCTCTATGTTTGCATTGTGTCTTCAGCTTAATGCTATTATTTTATTTTTTAAAATTATAATTATATACTAACAGACTGCCATTTCTTTAAAGGAAGGAGCTTCCTCTAATTCACTGTTTATCTTTAGCTCTGATTGGCACATAAAAGGACCCAACAAATTGGAGTGAATGAACGAATGGATGAATGAATGAATGGGAAGTCCATGATAGGGCTTTAGGGAATACTTATTGTTTGATAAAAGGCATGAGACAAGGCCATTTTTGAATTGGAGGAAAGCAATTCTAAAATAAACAATAGAAGACTAGACTGTGAGCATGGTATAATGAAAACATGAGCTTCTGGATTAGATCCTGGCTTTGCCACTTACTAACTGTGTAATTTGGGGCAATTCACTTACCTCTCAGAAGTCTGTAGTTTTTAATATGCAAATTGAAGGTACTAATACTTGAGTTGGTTTTCAGGATAAATGAAATAAATATATATATATGAAGAGGGTAGCATATTTTCTGGCTAAAATCAAATCGTCAATTCAAATGGTAAACATTTCCCTTCTCTCATTTTCTCTTCTCACTGGTATCCAAGGAATTCTTAGCTCCAAATTAAATAATAATTTAAAACTTGTTCTTTTCAGATTTACAAGGACTCTAGGGTGAAAGTAGTTCTAAGTCATATAAAAGTTGCCTGGATCAACCTTATTTTCACCCACTGCTCATGACTTTTACACTTGACTCTAAAAGTGACAGTAGAATTAACTCCAGCACAGGTGGGCATTCTTGCTTTGTAACCAGAAACCTATGGTGACATTTTCTGGTGGTACAGTTCCTTTTTCAAGAAAAAGTATGATATTGCTTTTTTGAAAGGTAGAAAACATAGTTGTGTGGTTAAGTATATTGGCCACTAACTCAACTTGCAGATAAGCAGTTTACTGGCTGTGTAACCTTGCACCTTTACTCAATCTCTCTGAGCCTCACTTTTTGCATCTGTAAAATGGAGTGAACAATGAATACATAAAAAGATTTTTGTAATGATTGAGATTTTAAATGTGAATGCTTAGCATAGTAACTAGCATGTTATAAGTGCTAGGTCAAATTGTTGCCATAAGCCTCATTATCAAATTATTCAGGAGAGAAATTTCAATGAGAAGACTTATAGATCTAAGAGAACTGTACCAGTTTATGATTAGAACAGCTGCAAGATTATAGCATAATGAAGTTAGTATACAGTGTTGTCTTCTCTCTGTGTGTGTGTGTGTGTGTGTGTGTGTGTGTGTCTGTGTGTGAGAATGTCTTCTATCTCTGTAGAACCATGTTTGCTAAAACTTCTTAAGAGGTTGATTTGACAAGTCTTCTTTTATGCTTTATCTATTTAAATACTTGGTTGTTGCAGAATATACTTCTTGCCTTTGTTAGACTATGACTTTAGATTTTTAAGTATTAATGAAAGGGAAATTTTGAAAACTGGTGAACAGTGGCTTAAACCTTAATTTGAAAATCATGCGTATAGTTTCTCTTTTGTAATATTGGCAGGAATTGCAGGGTTTTTGAAATATTTTTGTCACTCTCAGTTAAAGTAAAGAAAAAATGAAAGTTTGCACAGCTCTTTTTTTTTTATTATTTTTTATACGGGGTCTTGGTGTGTCACCTAGACTGGAGTACATTAGCATGATGATAGCTCACTGCAACCTTGAACTCCTGGCTGAAGGGATCCTCCTGCCTCAACCACCATGCCTGGCTAATTATATTTATTTTGTAGAAATGGAGTCTCAGTATGTTTTTCAGGCTGGTTTAAAACTCCTACCCCTAAGTGATTCTCTTGCCTCGTCCTTCCAAACTGCTGGGATTACAGGCATGAGCCACCTTTCCTGACCTTACACAGCTCACGGCATTTATTTTTATTTTTATTTTTTTGAGATAGAGTCTTACTCTGTCATCTAGGCTGGAGTGCAATGGCGTGATCACAGCTCACTGCAGCTTTGACCTCTTAGGCTCAAGCAATTCTTCCACCTCAACCCCCTGAATAGCTGGGATTACAGGCACATGCCAACACACCTGGCTAATTTTTAAAGTTTTTGTAGAGATGATGTCTCACTATGTTGCCTGGGCTAGTCTTAAACTCCTGGGCTCAAATGATCTTCCTGCCTCAGCCTCCCAAAGTACTGGGATTACAGGCATGAGCCACTGTGCCTAGCCAGCTCATGGCATTTTTAAAAAGAGAGATTTATAGAAGTTTAATCTACATATTATAAAATTTATCCATTATAAGTGTACCATTCAACAATTTTTAGTAAATTTACAAAGTTGTGAAACTATTACCACAATCTGGTTTTAGAACATTCCCATCATCGTAAAAAATCCTCACTTCCAGCCCCAGCCCACAACTGATCTGCTTTCTGTCTGTATAAATTTGCCGTTTCTGAACATTTCATATAAATTGAATCTTGCAGTATGTTATCTTTCATGTCTAGTTTCTTTCACCTACCATAATGTTTTTAAGGTTCATCCATGTTGTAGCCTATATCAGTAGTTCATTCCTTTTTATTACTAAATAATATTCCATAATATACATATATCACATTTAAAGTTTATTCCCCCAGTTGGTGGACATTTGGGGTGTTTCCAGTTTTTAAATATATATAATGTTGCTGTAAACATTTGTATAAATGTCTTGGTTTAGACAGATGTATTCGTTTGTCTTTGGTAGATTCCTAGATGGGAAATTGTCAGGTTATATGGTAAGTTTATGTTCAATTTTTTCAAAAACTGCCAAATTATTTTTCATAATGGCAGTGTCATTTTATATTCCCATTAGCAATGTAGGATGTAATTTCTCCGTATATTTGCCAACACTTAGTATTGTCTATCTTTCTGATTCTAGATATTCTAGGGAATGGATAGTGGTATCTTATTGTGGTTTTAGTTTATTTATAAGAAATAATTGGTTTTCTCAGAGCTTATGTTACTACTTGTTCATAACATCCTATCAATAATTTTCCCTTATTTTCTTGAATGTACTACTTTGTTCCACTTTTGATATTAGGATTGGGGGCTGATTAAAACACTTTACAGCAGGGATATCTATCTATCTATCTATCTATCTATCTATCTATCTATCTATCTATCTAATCTATCTATCTATCTATCTATCTATCTATCTATCTATCTAGGTATCTATCTATCCATCCAGCTATCCTCTAACTAATCACCGTCTCTCTCTCTCTCTTTCTCTTTGTCTCTCTTGCCCTCTCTCTCCCTGTGTGTGTGTGTGTGTGTGTGTGTGTGTATATTTTAGATTTTGAGATTTAAGATACCTTGTTTTTTTGTTGTTGGTTTTCTCCATGAACAGCAACTTTAGTGCTTAAAATTTTTTTTTGCATGTTATTTACCTGTCTTTTGAATTTTCATCATATCAAACTTACTTTTTTTGAGAAATTTTTTAGGTTAACAAAAGTCTTCTGTTAGGACATTAATATTTACAAATTCTTTAATTTATTTAATGATTTAAGAAGAGGCTCATATACAATTTAATGGGTTTAGAGTGAGATATTGTTTTAGCTTTGCTTTCTGATTTGGTGAAGAGACCTAGCAATAATGGAAACCATATAATATGTGAGCAAAATGGATTCTTTTGGGAACCCTGTATTGCAATTTAACAATTCATTTCATAACATCACCACTATATATTTCTAAATTGAATTTCAGGGCTTCTCACAGCTTATATACTATAGGGGCTTCTTCCTGTTAGTTATGCAATTTAGTTTTATCTTCTCATTTAAAAAAAAGTTTTCAACTTTTACTTTAGATTCAGGTGATACATATGTAGGTTTTTTTTTTTTTTTTTTTTTTTTTTTTTTTTTTTTTAAAAA
>CAUYLG010075501.1:0-15787 GCA_963573385.1 Cacajao melanocephalus | reverse complement strand
GATTAATGTTTTTGCTATATACTTTTTATACATTATTTTCTTATCAAACTAGTTAACAAGTATTTTTATATGTTTGTAAGCAGATATGCTTTCACAGCATACCTTGTGTATATGTAAAGATAAGTATTTAATTCTCACTGTTCACTTTTAACTGACAAAGAAAAACAAGTGGAAACTATAGAAACTGGTAGAACTTTTAAACTTGCTGGTCTGGTCTTGGTTGTACCCATCTTTGGCCAGTCATCTACTCAAGAAACCTTCCCAATAGAGGACAACAGGATGAGACTCTGAAATCACTTTTAATATTCTCTGCTAGATATTGATTGTTATATCAAGTATTAAGTGTAAGCTTTTAATGGACAATTAGTATAACTGTGGATGGCATCTGATTTTGTTTTTAATTCTGTGGATTGTGTTTAAGCAATTCAATAGTATGTTCCTGATTTTGAGATGCTAAGTAGTAGTGCACAGTTGTCACGTTATCAAGTGTGTACAACAGTCCCATGAAGTTTATAGAGCATACCCTTGTATAGCTTCAGGTGCTAGAATTAAAATCGATCCGTTATCATAAAAAAAAAGAAAGAAAGAATTGTTTCAGTTTTAATGTCTGTGAACAACTTAGGTCGAGATTCTTGAATCTCATTCCAAAATCCTTAACCTTCTGTTGGGCTATAATCCCCCAGGCATGATTGTCTATAATTTATAAATCCAATCAGCCAATTTTACACCCTTTTGTGTAACCTAATCTTCCATTTCCACTTCTTTCTCCAGACAGTAGCCAATCGCAAGCAGTGGGAGTGTCCTTAGTTAAGTCTAATCACTTAAAAAGCAGAGCTGTCCAGAGAAGACTGCTTCTCCAGAGAAGTCAGACTGAATTTGTGGCTGCTGGGGTTTGTTGAGCTAAGGGTTGCTGCTGACTTGGATATCCACGAATCTTCTAGACTTGAGATCACACATAGCAGGTTCTGGTATGTACGACATTTGTGGTAAAGTCTTTCATGCTTAATTTCTCTTATAAAAATACTTTAAACTCACCGGCAGGGCACTTGCATCTTGCCTGAGCAAACAAGTAGCTTACCCAGTTATTTGAAATAACATCAGTGTTTACATATCTGTAGGCCAGACATGGTGGCTCACACTTGTAATCCCAGCATTTTGGGAAGCCAAGGCGGGTGGATCACGAGGTCAGGAGTTCAAGACTAGCCTGTCCAAGATGATGAAATTCTGTGTCTACTAAAAATATAAAAATTAGCCAGGTGAGGTGGCAGGCATCTGTAATCCCAGCTACTCTGGAGTCTGAGGCAGGAGAACTGCTTAAACCTGGAAGGCAGAGGTTGCATAGAGTCAAGATCTTGCCATTACACTCCAGCCTGGGTGACAGAGTGAGACTCCACCTCAAAAAAAAGGAAAAAAAGTCTATAATTAGCGCGTTTACAATATATTGGTTTGTGTTATGTCAAGTTATTTGATTTTTTTATTCTTGAGATAGGGTCTCACTTTGTCACCTAGGCTGGACTGTAGAGGCACACTGTCATGGCTCATTGCACCCTAAACCTCCTGGGCTCAAGCAGTCCTGCTGCCACAGCCTCCTAAGTAGCTGAGACTACAAGCCTGTGCCATCATGCCAACATTATTTTTAAAAGAAATTTTAGTAGAGATGAGGTGTCACTAAGATGCCCAGGCTGGTCTGGAACTGCTGACCTGAAGCCATCCTTATACCATGGCCTCCTCAATTTCAGGATCAGAGGCCTGCAGCACCATGCCTAGCCCCCATTTTGCATTCTATTACCTTATGCATTATTTAACATATTATGTCTTAGCAGTTATAATTCCACCATGTTAGTGTAATTATGGAATCCATAAAGAGCTTACAATTTTCAATATGTTACATACATGGAATAGACTTTTTCCACTTCAGTTTTATATTTTAAACTGGCATATGCTAATTGTACATATTTGTAGGATACACAGTGATGTTTCAAAATACGTAATGTAAAGTTATCCAAGCCAGGTAATATAGCCGTCATCTTAAACATTTATTATTTCTTTGTGCTAAGAACACGCAACATCTTTTTAGGTATTTGAAACTATATGTTATTGTCAATAATCGTCAATCCACAGTACAATAGTACCTTAGAATTCATTTTTTCTATGTAGCTGTAATTTAGTATCCTTCGGCAAATCTCTCACTATTCTCACCTCTTTTCAGCCACTAATATCCTTGGTTCCTCTTTTTACTTCTATGATATCAATTCTTTATTCTTTTAGTTTCCACATATAAATGAGAACATGTAGCATTTAAGTTTGGGTTCCTGGCTTATTTTACCTGAACATAACATCCTCCAGTTCCATCCATGTTGCTGTGAATGATGGCATTTCATTTTTTTTATGGCAGATGAGTATTGCATTATGCATCTATGCCCCCTTTTCTTTATTAATTCATCTGTTGGTAGACACTAGATTCAATTTCATATGTTGGCTACTGTGAGTAGTGCTGCAATAAATATGAGGGTAGAGTTGCCTTTGCAATATATGGATATATTTTCCTCTGGATAAATGCCCAATACTGGGATTGCAAGATCATGGGGAAGTTCTAATAGCCGTTTTTTGAATAATTTCTATGCTGTTCTCCATAGTGGCTATACTAGTTTACATTTCCACCAACAGCGTAGAGTTCTCTTTTCTATACATTTTTTACAAAATATGTACCGTTTTTCTTTTTGGTAACAGCTATCCTCACTGAGGTAAGATTATACCTTATTATTGCTTTAGTTTTTATTTCTTTGATGATCAATACAGTTGAGCATTTTTTTTTTTCATTTTTTTTCTGGCAATTTGCATGTCTTCTTTTGCGAAATGTCTGTTCAGATCATTTGCCCATTTTTAAAATTGGGTTGTTTGGGTTTTTTCATCTCTTTTATTTGCTGTTGAGTTATTTGACTTCCTTATATATTCAGGATATCAGTCTCCTGTCCAGTGAATAGTTGGTAAACATTTTCTCTCACTCTGTCAGTTGTCTTCTCATTACATGGATGTTTCCTTTGCTGTGCAGAAACTTTGCAGTTGAATATAATTCCATTAGTTTATTTTTGCTATTGTGGACCAGACGTGTGTCATTTTACTCATACAGTTTTTTCTCAGCTTAATGCCCCGGAGCGTCTCCCCTGTGCTTTCCTCCAGTTGATTTGTTCTTTCGGGTTTTTCATTAAAGTGTTCAATCCATTTTTGAGTTGATTTTGGCATAGAGCGACAGGTGAGGGTATAGTTTTATTCTCCGTATGTAAATATCCAGTTTTGCCAGCACTGTTGATTAAAAGGATTGTCCTTTCCCCGGTCAATATTGTTGCTACCTTTGTCAAAATCAGTTGCCTGTAGGTAGGTGTAACAGTTTCTGTGTTCTCTATCTGTTCCATTGGCCTATGTATCTATTTTTACACCAGTACCATGCTGCTTTGTAGTATACTACACGTCAGTGTAACGGGGAAATGGGTGGGATTAATTGGAAAATTCTTGTTGTAAAGGTCATGTTTACACAGTCCTTTTCACATCTTTAGTGAACAGACTGGATTTAAAAAGTGTTCAAATAGATCCCATCAACTGGTAAAGACTTCCAGGAAGTAGGGACTTTGATCACTGTGGGGAAACACCGGTCATAAAGATAAATTGGTGGCCATGCTTCCATTAACTACATCTCCGGATTCTTTAAAGAACAAATCCCAGTGTGTGCTCTCTTTTTATGCTTTCTTTTATGTGAAAATTGATTAATTGTTGCTGAGCACTTTCATAGCTTGAGTAGTCACCATTTCAAAATATGAAGAGACTCTCATGGTCTGAACTCATTCTGAGCAAAAACATTGTCTTGAATAAGACATATTTTTTCATTGTATTTATGTAAAAGATAAATTTTGTCATCAACACTAGAAGCTTAAGTTCAGCTGTTTATAGTTACAGAAGTTGAATGCTAAAGCCCATAGTGATTAAACTAAAGACACTTAGTTTAAACTTAACCAACTTTTAATTGTCTTTAGAAAAGTACATCTGTTACTTGAGTGCCAGAGAGTGAGAATAAGTGTCCTTGTATGAGTTACACTAAAGGGGTCATGGAGGAAAAGGAGAGAGAGAGAGAGAGAGAGAGAGAGAGAGAGAGAGATTTGCTTGTATGGGTTTTTGGAACAATCAACTAATAGAGATAACTGTGAAGTCATTCTAACTTTTCCCCTCTATCCCAATCCTAAGCTTGCCCAGATAACTTATAATTGAGAACATTGCTTGTTTTAAACTAAAACGATGCTTGTCTCATATTTTCCACTTGTGTCATAGTATAAACCCAGCATGCCTATCGTTAGTTTGTCTAGGTCTGTACTGGGCTTAAGTTAATGGGTAAATTGAACAGAGCTGAAGCAGACAGGAAGAACCAGCCCCAGGCCCTTTCCCCTCCATATGGTCAAAAATAAATTCCTCACTCAAATTTTTGTTTTTAATTTCCAGAAACATGGATTCAGACACACTGCAAGAGATCCAGAGGGAGCTCTGTTGCTCTATCTGCATGAACTACATCACAGACCCAGTCACCATTGACTGTGGGCATAGCTTTTGCAGGCCCTGCCTTTGTCTCTGCTGGGAGGAAGGCCAAGCTCCAATGGGCTGTCCTGAGTGCAGAAAAATCCCCCAGAAGACTGTCTTCAACACCAATATTGTTCTCAAGAAGCTGGCTTCCCTTGCAAGGCAGAGCAGACCTCACAACGTTAATAGCTCAGAGATCTGTGTGCTACATAAAGAGGAAAAGGGGCTCTTCTGCGAGGCAGAGGAAAGACTGCTCTGTCAGCTCTGCTCTGAGTCACCAGAGCATGAGGCTCATGGCCACAGTTTAATTGGATGGGCTGCTGAGGAGTGCAGGGTAAGTGACATCTCCAATGCATTTTAGAATCAACAGGATCCTAAATCACAGAGAAAATAAGACCTTATGATAATAAAAGTGGTGAGAATGAAGATGGTAAGGTTCTGAATCTCCAATATAAATCTCTAGATATAAATGTGTCCTGGGAACACTGCTTGCTTTTGCTGCAAGCTTGACTTCTCCAGAGCCAGGGTATACAAAAGCCAATTTCTCAGGAAGTTAATTATATTATGTTATCTGTTGGGTCTCTTCAAACTCTGTACTGTATGTTTCTGTTACCTCTGACATTCCAAATAGTAGAGTCAAATTAGGTTAACTTGTAAAAAATCTGACCACTTCACTGGAACTCAAATGTCCTGTTCTCTCAAAAACAGCCTTTTCTCATAAAAAGGGAATAACATATCCAGTGATGTCTTCTCTGCTACTAAAAGGTCGTGTCTATTTTGCAGGAGAAACTTCTAAAGAGAATGGATTCTTTATGGAGGGCCACTCAAGAAATGCAAAACAATCAAAGTCAGGAAATTAGCAAAATCCATTCATTAACGGTAGGGATGAAAATGTTTTGTATTTTTAATGTAGATTGCCACAACTCTGGCTTAGACTTCTTAACTGAATCCTGTTTGCCAGTTAAAAATAGTGTTCTCATCCCAGAAAAAAAATGAATGGTGGTTTCAAATGATATGACAGCAATTATCATTATACAGGAGGTGGTGTAAAGAATACTGCTATGTACATGTATATGAAATAAACAGAGCATGATAGGTATTCCTGATGGAACCTTGAGGGTTTGGATAAAATTGCCTCGGCACTGAGAATAGGATAGCACTGAGTTGTTTAAAACATTGTATTCACATTGAGAAAAGCTCAGTGGTAGAGTGTATGCTTAAATATTAAAAAATATTTAGAAGAATCAGGCAAAGAAATAAGAAAAAATTATGAAGAATCAGGTGAGAAAGACAATAATTAAGTTAGAACCCTGAAGAAGCATCACAGAAAGAGATTTTGAGTCCTTTTGAGGTATTGATTTATACAGGAAGGGAGACTAGGTGGAACATGAAGAAAGGATGGGCAGAGGAGACCAGCAAATCTTCAAGAACCTTTCTAAGTATGAGATACCGAGCTTGTGAGTTTGCTGCTTGCATATCCTAGGGGAATAACATCTGAAGTGTTGTGTTCTGTTGAGAGTGAGGACATTCAATTTTTTTAACTAAATATCTCTGCAGGACTATGTGGCTTTCAGGAAAGAGATAATTAGAAATCAATATCAGAAGATGCACCAATTTCTCCAGGAAGAGGAGCAACTCCATCTGGAAACACTGGACAGAGAAGCAGAAGAGATTGTTCAGCAACTTCGACACAATGTGGCAAGAATTACTCAACAGATAGAAAAGATGAAAGAGACATACAGAGAGCTGCGGGAGATGTGCCACGTGCCTGATGTGAAGCTGCTCCAGGTAGGTGGTAGGGTCCATCCTCCAGAGTCAGGAAGCCTTTGTTGGGCGATGCTGCCAGAACATTCATAAGTTACCTGCAAATGCAACTACTGTTTGCTAAGTGACACATGCTCCTTGACTCCTGTGGTTACATTTGTCCAGTCACTTATTTTTGGATATTCTGGTAATGTTTGGGACATTTTTGCCATTTTGGTAGATCACATAGGACAAAATCCTCTTCAGAATAATCATGAGTACTAGCCACAGAGAAATGTTATCAAAAACAAACCCAATGCTAAGCCAGGAGAAGGTTAGCTTTGTCAATAAGACTCAATTTACATTCCCTAGTTCATCCTTGCTCTGTTGTACCACACAACAGTGATTTGCTGAAGACGCTGAGACTTTGCCCCTTGCCTAGGCAAGGTTGTAAAAGTTGGTCATCAGCATCAATGCACTCTGTTTCTCATATGGTTCTCTGTTTTTTGTTTTGTCATTGTTGTTATATGGGGTCAGACCTCTTCTTGGGATTAAGCCTGGGAGATGAGTGACACTTGGAACCTAGATAGCCGTGCAGCACTCCACAGTCTTATTCTCAGCTCCTTCGTTCCTCGTGTCCTGAGAAAGCCCATCATGGTTCGGTTCAGGTTCTGTTATTAACATAGCCTCAGATGCTTCCTTGGGGGAGTATTAATAAACCTACCTTGTTAACCCAGAAAAACAATGAAGATTACTAGGGAAAATGTAGGACAGAACTCTCATAATTAAGTATGTTTGTTTTTCTTTGCAGGACTTGGGAAACACATGGGAATGGTGAGTTACACTAAGAATCTTTGATTTCTGAGGGAGTCATTCCCTTATTGATAAAGTCAGTGTATGCTTGAAAGTCAATGCGCCATTGAAAAATGTGGGGATTAGGTTCACTAACGACTTTCCTGCAATTCCATATAGTCGAAAAATCCAGGGATAACTTCTGACTTTTCCAAAAGCAAACTACTAATGACCACTTATTGACTGGAAGCCTGTCGATACCATAAGCAGTCAATTAACATATATTGTATGTTGTATGTATTATATGATGCATTCTTACAATAAAGTAAGTTGGAGAAAAAAATACGATTGAGAAAATTATAAGGAAGAGAAAATAAATCTATTACTTATTAAGAAGAAGTTGATCACCATAAAGATCTTCCTCTTCATTGTCTTCACATTGAGTAGGCTGAGGAGGAAGGGGAGAGAAGGCAATGTCTCAGCAGTGGCAGAGGCAGAAGGAAAAGAAGTGGAGGAATTTGAGTGAGTGACAGGAAAGGCAGGCAAACTAGGTGAAACTTACATTGAAAAAATATCCACTTACAAGTGGACCCCCCACGTTTCAAACCCTTGTTACTAAAGGGTGAACTAAGTGTTTTGAGGATTTAACATTGATCCATGGCTATGTTCCATTTTGGTTTCAAAGGGGACCCTGAGATCTTATGCTTCTTTGTCTCAGAAGTTTCCTTCTTATGTGGGTGAATGAAAATATATCTCACAACAGTGTGCCATTCTGGATTTTCTTCCACCCGTTCACCCCAGTTTCTCCAGCCCTGCCCCAACAAATCTTAAGAAGGAATTTACTTTGAGTTATCGCAAAGGAGTCTCCTATTCTGGAGAGGTGAGAGGTGAAAAAGAGGAAGGTGGGGAAATTCTCAAAGGACAGGAAAGGGAGGGAGGTTTTGTTCCCAGGAACATCAATGGCCAGGCCCTGCTCTGTCACTGCACTCCCCTATTGTAGGCAGAATCTCAGAGGGGAATGGCTGCCTCAGGACCCTCAGCACCAGGGATGACAGGCTGGAAATAGACTCCATTGTTTTGCACAAAAGATCAAAGCCTTTAGTGTCAGTGGGCATTCTCTGTTAGACCCTGACTGCATCATTGGTGACAATAGCAGACTGAGGTCCCAAAGGCTTTGGCTGAGTTTTCTGCTCTCAGCAAGATTCCCAGGATATCTGCATACCTTGAAGTGGCGGGAGGGGCAGAGGGAGGCAATGACAGTCATTTTAAATTTGAATCATGTATGAGAAAATGGAGAAACTGGACTTTAACAAGTTAAATTCAGATAAAAGTAACACTGTTATATAGTCTCAAGAAGGTTGAATAAAATGTATACTGAATTTAACAAAAAAGGGTGAGTTCTCAAAAAATATCTTGGATGCAAATCTGAAATGTTTGTATGACTGTGTGATTGTTCCTGGGCCTGAAAGTGTAACTGAGGTTGTTCTTTGCAGGACAGAGGTGATGCAAATGGAAAAGCCCCAGCCAGTGAACCTACAGCTCACTTCATGGTGCGTCACTGGAGTGCTGGACATGCTCAACAGCTTCAGAGGTGAGAGCCAGCTGCTTGGCAGTCCAGCCTCAGCTTCTGTTTAGTGGGTTCCTTGTTTAAGCCATTTCCCATTTTAGTTTTATTCTTTATGACATAAAAGAGAATTTATCATATATTGTAGAAATAATATTAATATAGTTAATATTTATTAACTATAATTAATAAATATAATAATAAAAATTAGAAAGTTTTGACCAACCAAATAACTAAAATTTCCATAAACAGAACAACTTTACTGACATAGGATACCTCTTACAACAACGGGAAGCTGAGGGTTCTGTGAAAATGGCCCAAACATGTAAGGCAGCTATTAGACAGCAGAGGGCTAAAAGCAGGATGAGACTGAATGAAGCAGTGGCTGATCAGTTCATGTAAAAGCAGAACGTGATTAGTATTTCCAGAAACTTCTAAACTGCACATGTATGGATGTCCATCAAATGTTGGATGTTTAAAAATGTAACAGGAAAAGCCAGGCACAGTGGCTCACACCTGTAATCTTAGCACTTTGGTATGCTGAGGGGAGCAGATCACCTTAGGTCAGCAGTTGGAGACCAGCCTGGCTAACGTGGCAAAACCTTGTCTCTACTAAAAATACAAAAAATTAGCTGGGCATGGTGTTACATGCCTGTAATCCCAGCTACTCTGGAGGCTGAGGCAGTAGAATCACTTGAACCCTGGAGGCAGAGGTTGCAGTGAGCCGAGATTATAAAAAAAAAAAAGGTACAGTTTATATTCCATTAAATAAGAACATCATAGCAGAATGAAGTCTATTTGTGAATTTTATTGGATACAGACAATGCAAGTGGCATTTTCTACTAAATAAAAAAGAATGTTCCATGTCTCTTGAAACAAATCATGCAAAGCCAGACATTAAATCATTGATTCACACAATTGATAATACATTTGTTTATTTGTTTTTCTGTGTGATTTGAAGGACTTTTCTGTGCTGGAGAGGTCCTAATAACCCTTGATCTTCATAGATGAGTGTCCAAAGTTTTTTGCTCCCTGTATTCTGTCTGTTACAGGAGGTATACGTAAAGCAAGTACCTGGGCAGGTAACATCTGACCCCCAGGAAACTTCTTGATCTGATTTTTGCCTCTTTTTGCAGTGGATGATCCTCTGAGTCAGGAAAGAGGGAGTCACTATATGAACCTTCCTGAGGATGTGAGAAGTGTGATATTTGGAGACGACCGTGATGGTGCACCAGGGGAGTCCCAGAGAGCAGAGAACTTTGCTGTGTGGGGATCTCAGTCGTTCTCCTCTGGCAGGCATTACTGGGAAGTGGATGTAGCCCACTCCCCCAACTGGATTCTGGGAGTCTGTAAAGATTCCAGGACAGCAAACACAAATCACATTCTTGCTTTTCAGGAAGCATTTTTTCTATTTTCTTCAAAGAGAAACAATCTTTCTACCCTCTCCAACACCTTTACTCCCTTAATTCACTATGTGCAAAGACCTCTGGGTCGGGTTGGAGTGTTTCTGGATTATGACAACAGAGTTGTGAGCTTTTATGATGCTTCCAAAGGTTCCCTCATACACAGTTTTTTCCCTTCCTCTTTGTTTTCCCCCTTGATACCTTTCTTTTGTGTTGGTTCCCCATGAAAGTCATTATGATTTCTTAGTGAGCTCTCTTCAGTAAAAAAACTCCAATCTTGAAACGTCTCATGTGAGAGAATAGGACAATGTGTGAGTGTCTTTGACTTTATTGCAAACTTGAGAAAAATTACTGTCTGGGTGTGAAATGGGATAACCGCATTGAGATTATGTATTTGTTTCCTAAATTTTACTTTAATAAAGACTTGTGAAAAACCATAACTGTTTGATTCCTGGACATTTTATATACCCCAAAATGAAACCCCAAACCCTTTAACATTACTCTCTATTCATTGTACCTTCTTCACCCACTCCACTCGTAACTCATTTTGGACTTTAGATCTCTGTAGACTCGTGTATTGTAGACACTTTATGCAAAGCAAATTATAAAAATTATGGTCTGGATCATCAGTTACTAAAAATTGCTGACTTTGTGTATGTAAATATTTTGTAAATATGTAAGATATATTTGTTATAAGAGTGAACTGAATTGTCTTACTGGCATATACACTCAATGGTAGTTCTTGGTTTCAATGGCCCTTGCATGCATTTCAAAATAATGTCATAAAATATAAATTTAGACTGGAAATGCTTTGAGCAAGTTTGCGTTTTGATGTAAATTTTTAACTACACATTTTTTTTTTGGCTTCTAGCATAGATTATTTATTTTATTGTTTTGAGACAGACTCCCTCTGTTGCCGAGGCTGGAAGCACAGATGCCTGATCTGGGCTTACTGCAACCTCCGTCTCCCCGGTTCAAGTGATTCTCAGCCTCCTGAGTTGCTGGGATTACAGGCCTGTGCCACTGCAACCACCTAATTTTTGTATTTTTAGTCGAGACAACAGGACTTCACCATGTTGGCCAGGCTGGCCTCAAACTCCTGACCTCAAGTGATTTGCCTGTCTAGGCCACCAAAAGTGCTGGTATTTCAGGTGTGAACCACCGAGCCTGGCTGATTCTTATCTTTAATATTCTCATAAATGCTAGATTCAGAGAAACCACTTATTTATAAAAATTATTTATTCTCATCTATGTTTTCTTCAATGTTGACTTCAAATTGGGACTCTTGGTCACAAAAGATCAGTAATTGTGCCTTGTCATTCATGATGAAAGTTGCTCCAACCCTACTATGAGCCATTCTTTGCAAAGAATAAACAGCTTGTGAGTCAGATCTGGAGTTAATGAAATCTTCAGATTCCATGAGAAGGTAGGCAGAGATGTTATGTTTAAATTGTCTGAAACCATTCTTGCCTCTGTGCTATTTCCCTCTTGTCTGGAAGCTAACTCATATGGCTCCAGAAATAGTTTACTCCTGTTTTGTGAAGAGTCTGCAGGTAGGTAAAGCTTTAACGCTTTTGACAAATTTCCCTTTTCTTAAAGATCTCTGTGAAAACCATCTTTTAAAACTTCTTGCTTCAGTGTAATTTTAGAAACAACAAGAAACCAAAGCCAGAGGTGGTGGCAAAGGCTACAGCCAAACTGGAGGGTCTCTGCAGCATAGGAGGCAGGAGGCTTGGAAGAAAGCCAGGCAGGAAACACCAAATACTCTGGAGACTACGCATGCGCCTTGTGCTTCTCTTGAAGCTTGATGACAGCAGTGACTCCAGCACATCTGTGGTCCTTCAGTCATGTGGTCTCTGGATCCCTCAGTCCCCTATTACAAAAGTTCCAGAATCTGTTTTCATTTGGATGGAAAAGGGGGTCAGAAAATTAAAACTTTACCAGGTTAGTGCAGAGCAAGCTCAGATGGTGTGGTCAGTATAGAGATTAGCTGTGGATACAGAAAATTGTACTTGGAAAATAGTGGTATTTATTGTGAATTTCCGAAAGACCGTATTGAACCAAGGTCATACGTCTCAGGTTAAACATTTGTAAATAGATTATTTTACAGGACTGTCCCTGAAAAGTGAAACTTTGAAGAAAAGGAGGGATGAAAGGAGAAGAGAATGTGAACTGGCATGCAGGACAGATTAAAAAATGATAATAAAAAAAGCAAAAACTACAGATTCTAAGACAAAGTGGCTTAGGTATTTGATATGTCCTGGGGGTGGGGCTGGGGGAGGGGAAGGCAGAGGAAAATAGCAAAGCGATATTTACTTTGGAGTTTGACGAAACTGGTGGGTCTTGCTTCCAATATGTCAAGGGTGTGACTTCTGAATATGTGAGTAACAACACCCCTCAATAAATCTGCGTGCTAATTCAAAATGTGTAAACAAGGAATGCCTCTAAACTGGATCTCAGTGTGGTTAGCAGTTTCCATGGGCTGTGTGTAACAGACCAGAACAAAAGAATTGTAGAAATAGCTTCTCCACAGGCATCATGGCTTCTTCACCTTGAATGTTTAGGTATGTTCTTTCCTATGTGTGGACTTCACTTTCACTTCCAATACTTCCATTTTGTTTTATCAAGGGCAAATTTTTAATTGACTTTCAGAAACATTTTTACATTAAAAAAATTGTACTGCACTTTCTATCAATTGCATGGCATTAATGAATCTCCCATTATTAGGTACAATATATAGTGTGCATATATGTATACACACACACACATATATGTATATACACACATACACATATACAAACACACGTACAATCAACAACAGTATTTTTAAAAATTTCTGGTACCTGGGTCAAAGTTAGGACCAAATTCTACAAGGTTGCGGGTCTTTATGCATTGCAGAGAAATATCATTAACTGAATTTTTATTTACTGAATGTAATATATCTTGTTATATAATATGCATTTCTTAAAGGTTTTTGTTGGAATTAAATAAAGGAGAAATATGGATGATGAAAGAAATAAAGGAGAAAAAAACATGAAAATCAACCTAAAATTTTTTGTAAATCTGTGAGATAGCTACTTCATAAGCATTAAGTGTAACCTTTACCTTTATATAATCTCATTGTAATTTTTTGTTTTGTTTTGTTTGAGATGGAGTCTCGCTCTATCACCCAGGCTGGCCTGCCCTGGCATTATCTGGGCTCCCTGCATCTCTGCGTCCCAGGTTCAAGCAATTCTCCTATCTTGGCCTCTTGAGTAGCTGGGATTATAGGCAAGTGCCACTCACTACACCTGGGTAAGTTTTGTATTTTTAGTAAAGACGGGGTTTTACCATGCTGGGCACACCCTTCCCAACGTGGTGCTGGGATTATAGGCATGAGCCACCATGCCTGGCCTAATGTCACTGTAACATTACTCCCAGTTTGTGAATGTATAGATGAAGTAATAGAAAAGCAAAGAGACCATTATTTTAACCAATGATATTTTATTATCATAGCAAACTCAGTAGCTTAGTTTCTATTTGTCAGTATTTGTGCTTTTTAAACCAAATAATGCCCCCTTTAACTCTGAGTGTCACGAAGTCAAGAAATGAACCTTTCATCTCTGTATCCCGCACAAGGAAGGCAAGACTTAAAAAAGAGTAGGTGCTGAATAAATTTAAGAACACTGCAGGAAGCAGCGCTACCTTCACCTCCTGGCACTCCCTCCAGGCCTCCTAGGTCCCTCAGCCACCACCATGTCTGCCTCAGCTGTCTTCATTCTTAACGTCAAGGGCAAGACCCTGATCAGCCTCAATTACAAGGGCGATGTGCCCTTGAGCAAGATCGAGCACTTCATCCCTCTGCTGGTACAGCGGGAGGAGAAGGGCATCCTGACTCCACTGCTGAGCTACGGTAAGGTCCACTTCCTATGGATCAAACACAGCAACCTCCACTTGGTGGCCACCACATTGAAGAATGCTAATGCCTTCCTGGTGTACTCCTCCCTGTATAAGACAATAGAGGTATTCTGCGAATACTTCAAGGAGCTGGAGGAGGAGAGCATCTGGGACAACTTTGTTATCATCTACGAGTTGCTGGATGAGCTGATGGACTTTGGCTTCCTGCAGAGCACCGACAGCAAGATCCTGCAGGCGTACATCAGTCAGCAGAGCAACAAGCTGGAGACGGGCAAGGGGGTGCCACCCACTGTCACCAAGGCTGTGTCCTGGCACTCTGAGGGTATCAAGTATAAGAATGAGGTCTTCATTGATGTCATAGAGTCTGTCAACCTGCTGGTCAATGACAATGGCAGTGTCCTGCTGAGTGAGATCAAGCTCAAGATGCTTCTGTCGGGAATGCCAGAGCTGCAGCTGGGTCTCAATGACCGCGTGCTCTTTGAGCTCACTGGCGTTTCAGGGAGCAAGAACAAATCGGTAGAGCTGGAGGATGTAAAATTCCACCAGTGCGTGTGGCTCGCATGCTTTGACAACTCCTGCACTATCTCCTTCATCCTGCCTGATGGTGACTTTGAGCTCACATCCTACCGCCTCAGCACCCAGGTGAAGCCACTGATCTGGATTGGGTCTGTCATTGAGAAGTTCTCCCAGAGCCGTGTGGAGATCCTGATCAAGGCCAAGAGGCAGTTTAAGAAACAGTCAGTGGCCAATGGTGTGTAGATATCTGTGACCGTGCCCAGTGATGCCAACTCCCCCTAACTCAAGACTGGTGTGGGCAGCCCCAAGTATGTGCCAGAGAAAAATGTCGTGACTTGGAGTATTAAGTCTTTCCCGGGGGGCAAGGGGTACTCAATGCAAGCCCACTTCGGCCTCCCCAGCATGGAGAAGGAGGAGGTGGAGGGCTGGCCCCCAATCAATCAGGGTCAAGTTTGGGATCCCCTACTTCACCGTCTCTGGGATCCAGGTCCATTACATAAAGATCATTGAGAAAAGTGGTTACCAGGCCCTGCTCTGAGTTTGCTACATCACCTAGAGTGGTGCTTACCAACTTCATAACAGCTAGAAGGGAGAAGAGAAGGCGGCTTGAACAGGAGGCTTCCCTACAGCCCCGCTGCAGATTTCAGGAGGGAAGGTGCGGGCTTTGCATGTCTGAGGGCAGGCCTGGACTTGGCAGTTTCTTGCTCCCAGCACCAGCCCCTTCCTCACCTCTTCCTTACTCTAGGAAGAGAGAAACTCTCTCTGCTTCCCTCGACCTTGAGGCTTTCCCCGTCCCCCTGATTTTATATGAAGAAATAGAAAAGGAGCTTGAAGTCCCCCTTGGGAGTGCCTTTTTGCCATGAGCTGCCTTAGTGGGTGTTGCAGGTCCCTCCTCCTTCACAGCTGCTGAGCCCAGAGGCCTCACTGGCCCCTCCTCTGAATTTTAGGATGTCATTAAAGAGATGAATCTGGGAGAGAGATCGAAGATGGCCGATTAAGAACAGCTCAGGATTGTAGCTCCCAGTGAAAGCACAGAGAGCGAGTGGACGCCGCACTTTCAGACACATTTTTGTTGCCCACAGACTGGGAGATTCCCAGCGGTGGAGCCACATGAGTCGCCAGTGCGACTTTTTTGGCCGGCACAGCTATTTTGCCGGTGCCCCGGTGTGGCGCTTCTCGGTGCGGAGTATACGGGATGGGGTGCCCTTTGAGTCAGGCTCGGCTGGTCCCATCCCCACAAGGAGAACAGCAATTGGAAGCGCTGAGGACTGAGAGTTTCACAGTAAGCACAGCTGAACCGGGAAGGTCC
>CAUYLG010075499.1:0-68866 GCA_963573385.1 Cacajao melanocephalus | reverse complement strand
ACTAACCTATATATATGCAATCATACTAGTCCTATACAATCTTCCTATATAATCATATAATAAATTACTGCTTACTATATCTAGCTCATATATATTCATACTTAGTTCCATGTAATCTTTCTATATAATCATATAGGTATTGTAGTCGGAGCTGTACTGACACATTTAGTGCTGATGTATATAATCCTTCTATATAACCATATAGTAGTTTGTAGTAGGAGGAATGCCTAGAGCAGTCACAAAACAGAAACAGTACATGGGAAAACAGCCAGACCAGGACAAGAACCAAAGACCCAGGCAGTGGTGTCCCTGCCTGAAAGGGCATACGCTGTATGGCAGGCTTGGAGCAAGAGCCTCTCCTCCTGATAAAGGAGTTGTATACCTTGCATCCAGTTCCTGTGGAAAGTAGGCCTCAGCCCTGAGATCCTGGAAATAACCTGGGGAGAAGAACCCTCTGGTGTGACCAGTCACAGTGGCTGTACACCCTGTCAGTCTTTTCTCACTTCTGTGCTAGCTCAAATCATCTTCCCATAAATATCTTAAGAGAAGAGCACAAGTCTGTCAGCTCCCACTGCATTGGCTTACAGTATCCTTCTATTAGAAACCCTTTGAAGTCTCCAGCCCCCAGATAAGAAGTGCTGTGCATGACACCTGCTGCACACAGCCCACCTCCTTGCCTCAGTGACCTAATGGGGGTGGACTTTTCTGTACACGACCCTCCACTACTGCACATGGCACGGCCCCCTACTGCACATGGCCCACCTCTCTGCCCAGGTGACATAATGGGGTGGCCCCCTCACTTGTGACTCACATGATTATGTATACCCTATCACTAAGCCTATAGATGATGATCTCACTTACAACCCTTCCCCCTGCTTGTACCTAATAAATACAGATGCTTCTGTACATTCAGGGCCTTGCCTGTCCCTGCTCATAGGTGGCATGGCCCCCCAAGTCCAGCTGCTCTTCTCCAGTTCTTCAGTGTCCTGTCTCTTTATTTCTTGGATCCTGCACCTCAGCACAGCATAAGGGACACCCCACAACCCTGTGGAGCCAAAAGTCCTGCAGGGAGGAAGGGAGAGAAATTAGGATTATCATAGCAGGGGGAGACAAATGCATGGATAGCTAGATGAAGAGTGGGTAAATAAGTGGATGGGTGAATGTGTGGATGGGTGAGTGAGTGGGTGGGTGGATGTGAATGGATATGGATAGATGGATAAATACATGGGTGGGTGGGTGGGTAGATGCCTGAATAGGTGGATGGATGGGTGGGTGGTTGGGTGGATGAGTGAGTGGATGAGTGGGGTGGAGGCAGATGGATATGAATGGATGGATAGGTGAGGATGGATGTGTGAGTAGATGAGTGAATGGGTGGATGGATGGTGGGTGGATGCAGATGGATATGGACAGATGCATGGATAGATGGATAGACAGTAAGAAGGTACATCATCAGATTCAGAGATGCAATTAAATATGTAGAAACATAGAGGCCCAGATAAAGTCCATGTTAGCTTTTGCTAAGTACATGTAAAATTTGAGTAGAATAAGGCTGATAGCGATTACCAGTACAGAAGCTGGGGAAAGTAGTTTTTCATCATTTTGCATCAGATATTGCACATCAGGTGGTCAGGTAGGACCACTGCGATGAAGTGGACCATCTATGTTCATCAGGGTTATTGGTCTATAATTTCCTTTTTCTTTTATGTCCTTTCCTGGTTTGGGTATTAGGGTGATAACAGCTTCATAGAATGATTTAAGGATTCCCCCTTTTTCTATCTTGTGGAATAGTGTCAATAGGATTGGTACCAATTCTTCTTTGAGTGTCTGGTCGAATTCAGGGGTGAATCTCTCTGGTCCTGGACTTGTTTTGGTTGGTAATTTTTTTATTACCATTTCAATTTCACTGCTTGTTATTGGTCTGTTTAGGGTTTCTAATTCTTCCTGACTTAAGCTAGGAGGGTTGTATCTTTCCAGGAATTTATCCATCTCCTCTAGGTTTTCCAGTTTATGTGCACAAAGGTGTTCATAGTAGAATTGACTGTTTTGTTTCTAATTGACCTTATTTGGATCTTCTCTCTTCTTTTCTTGGTTAATTTTGCTAATGGTCTATCAATTTTATTTATCTTTTCAAAGAACCAGCTTTTTGTTTTATTTATCTTTTGTATTGTTTTTTGTTAGTTTTCATTTCATTTAGTTCTGCTCTGATCTTGATTATTTCCTTTCTTCTGCTGGGTTTGGGTTTGGTTTGTTCTTGTTTCTCTAGTTCCTTGAGGTGTGACTTTAAATTGTTTATTTGTACTCTGTCCAACTTTTTAATGAAGGCATGTAAGGTTATGAACTTTCCTCTTAGTATCATCTTTGCTGAATCCCGGAGGTTTGGATAGGTGTGTCACTATTATCATTCAGCTCAACGAACTTAATTTTTTAATTTCCACCTTGATTTCATTGTTGACCCAGTGATCAATCAGGAGCAGGTTACTTAATTTGTATGTATTTGCATGGTTTTGGAGTTGATTTCCAATTTTATTCCACTGCGTTCTGAGAGAGTACTTAATATAATTTCAATTTCCTTAAATATATTGAGACTTGTATTGTGGTCTATTATATGGTCTGTCTGGGAGAAAGTTCCATGTGCTGATGAATATAATGTACATTCTGCAGTTATTGAGTAGAATGTTCTGTAAATATCTGTTAAGTCCATTTGTTCCAGGGTATAGTTTAAATCCATTGTTTCTTTGTTGACTTTCTGTCTTGATGACCTGTCTAGTGCTGTCAGTGGAGTATTGAAGTCCTCAACTATTATTGTGTTGCTGTTTATCTCATTTATTGGGTCTAGTAGTCATTGTTTTAGAAATTTGGGAGCTCCAGTGTTAAGTGCATACATATCTAGGATTGTGATATTTTCCTGCTGGACAAGGACTTTTATCATTATACAATGTCCCTCTTTGTCTTTTTAAACTGCTGTTGCTTTAAGGTTTGTTTTATCTAATATAAGATTAACTACTCCTGCTCACTTTTGGTGTCCATTTGCATGGAATGTCTTTTTCCACCCCTTTACCTTAAGTTTCTGTGTGTCCTTATGTGTTAGGTGAGTCTCTTGAAGGCAGCAGATACTTGGTTGGTGAATTCTTACTTATTCTGCCTTTCTGTATCTTTTAAGTGGAAAATTTAGGCCATTTATATTCAATGTTAGTACTGAGATGCAAGGTACTATGCCATTCATTGTGTTATTTATTGCCCGTCTACCTTGGGGTTGTTTTATTATATTTTTGCTTTATAGGTCCTGTGAGATTTATACTTTAAAAAGGTTCTGTTTTGATGTGTTTTCATGATTTGTTTCAAGATTTAGAGCTTCTTTTAGCAGTTCTTGTAGGCTGGCTTGGTAGTGGCAAATTCTCTCAGCATTTATTTGTATGAAAAAGACCTTCATTTATGAAGCTTAGTTTCACTGGATACAAAATTCTTGGCTGATACTTGTTTTGTTTAATGAGGCTGAAGATAGGGCCCCAATCCCTTCTAGCTCACAGGGTTTCTGCTGAGAAACTGCTTTTCATCTGATAGTTTTTAAAATAGGTTATTGTATGCTTTTTGCCTCACAGCTCTTAAGATTCTTTCCTTCATCTTGACTTTAGATAACCTAATGACAATGTACCTAGGCAATGATCTTTTTGCAATAAATTTCCCAGCTGTTCTTTGAGCTTCTTGTATTTAGACGTCTAGGTCTCTAGCAAGGCCAGGGATGTTTTTCTCGATTATTCCCCCAATATATTTTCCAAACTTTCAGATTTCTCTTCTTACTCAGGAACACACCAATTATTCTTAGGTTTTATCATTTATCATAATCCCAAACTTCTTGGAGCCTCTGCTCACTTTTTTATTCTTTTTTTCTCTTTGTCGGACTGGGTTAATTCAAAAACCTTGTCTTTGAGCTCTGAAGCTCTTCCTTCTGCTTCTTTGATTCTATTGGTGAGATTTTCCAGTACATTTTGCATTTCTCTAAGTGTGTCCTTTTTTTTCTGAAGTTGTGATTGTTTTTTATTTATGCTATTTCACTGGATTTATCCCCTCATATCTTATATCATTTTTTTAATTTCCTTAAGTTGGACTTCACCTTTCTCTGGTGCCTACTTGATTAGCTTAATTATCAACCTTCAGAATTCTTTTTCAGGTAAATCAGAAATTTCTTCTTGGTTTGGATCTATTGTTGGTTAGGTAGTGTGATTTTTTTTTTTTTTTTGACAGGGGGGTTGTTAAGAACCTTGTTTTGTCATATTACCAGAATTGTTTTTCTGGTTCCTTCTCATTTGGGTAGCCTATGTCACAGGGAAGATCTAGAGCTCAATGCTACTGCTGAGATTTTTTTGTCTTATGAGATGTTCCCTTGATGTAGTACTCTTCCCCTTTTCCTAGGTTTGTGGCTTCCTGAGAGCCAAGCTATAGTGATGGCTATTTCTCTTCTGGATCTAGCCACCCAGCAGGGCTACCAGGATCTGGGTTGGTATTGGGGGTTGTCTGCTCAGACAATGTGAACCATCTTCAGGTCTCTCAACTATGAATCCCAGCACCTGCTCCAGTGGAGTTGGCGGGGAGTAAAATGGACTCTGTGAGGGTCCTTAGTTTTGGCCATTTAATGCACTACTTTTGTGCTGGTTGGCCTCTTGCCAGGAAGTAATACTTTCAAGAGAGCATCAGCTATGGTAGCATAGGGAGGATCAGGCTGTGGTCAGGGCCCTAGAAGTCCCAAGAGAATATGCCCTTTGTCTTCAGCTACCAGGGTGCGTAGAGAAGGACCATCGGGTGGGAGCAGGGTTAGGTGTGTCTAAGCTCAGACTCTCCTTGGGCAAGCTTGGTGCTGCTGCTGTGGGATTGAGGGTGTGGTCCCCAGGTCAATGGAGTTATGTTCCCAGAAGGATTATGGCTGCCTCTGCTGTGTCATGCAGGTCATCAGGGAAGTGGGGGTTGTGTAGAAGCTGGCAGTTACAGGCCTCACCCAGCTCCCACACAACCCAAAGGCCAATCTCACTCCCATGGTGCATCCCCCCCAGCAGCCCTGAGTTTGTTTCCAGGCAGTGAACAGCAAGGCTGAGAACTTACCCAACACTACCAGCCTCCCAGATGAGAAGGCAAGTAGGACTTTCACACCTCCCCACCTGTTGAGTCTGCACAGTGGATTCATGCCCCCCCTGAGATCTGGCCAGGCAATTTCACATTCAGCTGGAATTGTTACAAAGTTCAGCTGGAAGTTTCCTTCTCCCTGTGGTCTTTTCCCAGTTACTCTGGCAACCCTCCCCAAGGACACCTGTGAGACAGGTAAGAAATGGCTTCCCTGGGGAACCACAGAGCCCACAGGGCTTTTCCCACTGCCTCCTCTACCTCCGTATTTCACCCTGCTCTCTAAGTTGACTCAGCTTCAGGTAAGGTCAAATCCTTCTACCTTGATCCAGACCTTCAGGTTCCCCAATGAGGAGGTGTGTTCAGGGGCAGATAATCCCACTTTTCCACTGTCACAGCTTGGACACTCACAGTATGTGGGCTGTCTCCCAGATCCTGCAAGAGCAATCCACTTCCTTCAGAGGGTCCGTGGATTCTTTTGGCTTTCCTGGTACATTTGTGCAGTAGTAGTTCTGAAGCAAAAGTTGATGATGAGAGTCTCCACACCCTGCTCTGTCCATCCAAGCTGGAGCTGCAAGGTAGTTCTGCCTCCTACCTTGTGTTCTTCTAATTTCTATTAGTTTAATAGTATTCAGTCTTTCTTCTTTCCTAATAAATGCATTTAGGGCTATAAATTTTGTTCTAAGTTTTAACATAACAGCATTCCACACATGTGGATGTATGGCATTTTTATTATCATTCAGCTCATAATATAGTCTTATTTTTATTATGATTTCTTCTTTGGATCATGACTTTAAAGCATTTATAAATATGCTTTAAAACATTCAAATGCATAACTTCATTTAATTTTTTGACTTCAACAATATATAGTGGAGAGAGAATATGGCCTGCATGATCCCTTTTTGTTAATATTTGTTGAATCTTATTTTATAACCTAATATGTGATTATTAAAACTGTTGCATGTGTGCTTGAAAAGAATATGCATTATTAATTTTTAGGTATAACATTCTATATATCATCAAATCTAACTTCTTAATTTGTATTTTAAAAATTTTTATACTTAGTTCGTTACACTGTAAGGGTAGGTTTATAAATCTCTCCTTGTAATTCTATCAAATTTTGTTTTATGTATTTTGAGGCCATATTTTTAGGGGTATATAAGTTTACAAATTTCTCCCAGTGAATTCTTTTTTTTAACCACTTTATAATAATCTTTTTAGTCATGGCTAATGCTTTTTTACCTTAAGGCCTATTTTGTGTTTTAATGTAGTTAATAACCTTTCTTTTCATCAATGTTTGCTTGACACATCTATTGCCCCACTTTTACTTTACACCTTTCTGTTTTCCATATTGTTTAAGAATTGGTCTTGCTAAAAGCATAAAGTCATTTCTTTCTTTATCTACTCATCAGTCTCTGGCTTTATTAGGCAAACTCAATTTGTTTACATTTCTTGTAGTTACTAACCTATTTGGAATTGTTTCTACCGTCTTAAGTTGTGCTTTCCATTTTTCTGGATTTTTACTTCCTTTCCTATCTTCTATAGCAGGGATTGGCAAATTACAGCCTTGAGGCCAAATCCAGTTCACTTGCTGTTTTTATAAACTAAGTTGAATTGGAGTGCACTGCTATTCTCATTTGTTTAAATTTTCTCTGTGGTTGCTTTTGCACTGCGATGGCAGAGTTGAATAGTTACAATACAGCCATATGGCACATAAAGCCAAAAATATGTACTATCTGACCATTTACAGAAAATGTTTGCTGCCTTGTTCAATAGGATTAGAGAGGTTTTTTTTTCATTTTTCCTTTACTGTTTTGAAAATTACAAATTCTACTTTTATCACCCCCCTCCCAACTCCCAGTAGTCATGATTAAAATTTTAACATGTGTACTCAGCATTCCAAGATCTCCAGTTAACTCATTTGTTCATGGGATCATTCAAGGATTTTGGATAATCCTAGGTTATTCTCCTCCCACCTTACATGTTACTAGGTTACTTGGATCATTCTCCTCCAAACTTACATGATACTTAATCCAGTATTTCAGGTCCTACATGTTTTTATACATGTGAGATGTCATTACCATTATTACTGTCATCATTGTCAATCCTGTTCCAATTTATCCATATGTTTACTAATTTATTTGCTTACCATTCTGCTTTCAGTTCACTTCCTCATTCTGGATGCAGTTTTCTTCTGATAAAGCGCATTCCTGGAAACTCTTTAGGTGAGACTCTGTTAGTTATAAATTCTCTAATGCTTTGCATTTCGTCCTTTCTCCCTAATTCTGGTATGACAGTTTAGTTAGGTAGAAAATTCTATTTTCTCTCAACACTTCAAAGATACAGTTTCACTGTCCTTTGGTGATCATTGAGAAGTGGCAGCCAAATTAATTGTCATTTCTTCATAGGTCATCTTATATTTCTGGCTACTATTAAAGTATTATCTTTGTACTTGGCATTCTTATATAGCTTACTCTAATCTATCTAGGAATGCATTTCCTTTTATGCATCCTAACATTTAGGACTACATTTTCCTTGATTCTGAGAGCTCAGGACTGTTCTCAATTTTGAAAATTCTCAGTCACCATCTCTTTCAATATTGGCTCACTCTCATTCTCCCCTTTCTCTCCATCTATAACTCCTGTTGTGCTTTTATTGGACCTTCTTGTCCTATTCACCATATCTATCAATCTTGCTTCCAAATTTTTTATCTTTTTATTTCCATGTGCTCACAGTGATTTTCCACTTAACTAATTCTCTTTTTAGTTATGTCTAATTTGCTTTTTAACCCAGCCCTTAAAGGTTTAGTTAAATTTCAATCAATATATTTTTTATTCCTATACATTTCCTTTTGTTCTTTTTACATCTTCCCTGTCTTTTGTCTGCATTTGGTGGCAACTTGCTGTTTTCTCATTTTTTTAAGTTTTTCATTGTGTCTTTGACTCTATTTCATAATCCCTACTTTGATAATATTGTTGCCTGAAGCTCTTAGGAATTTAATCCTACTGTTTGTTATATCTTTGAACTTGCTCAGAGTTTATTTTTCTCCTTTAGATTGGCACTTTTGGACTGTGAGCTCATCTTGATTGAAGTTTTTCTGTAGGAATTATTTGTGTACATCCACGGAGATTTTGTGTTTTCTCCTGCCGGGTGCTCCAGGGTTCATTTTATCTCACTTGCTCAGACTCGGGGGTTCCATGCCACTCAGATAGTATAAATTCATACCCCAAATATGCCTGAGAACAGCCACTACATACACATTCTCAAAGACAACCATTTTTTACTACTCAGAATCAGGCCAAGGTTGACAGGCTTTCTGTTATTTCCCTGTGCCAATGGCTGGATTGTTCTTCTAAACACCTTTTCATTGAAAGTGTAATTCTTCAAAGGAAGGGAACAACTCTGTGTAAGAATCTCAGTTCTAATTTCCAGCCTCTTATGGGCTCAAAGATTCATCACCTATTTCTGCATGGCCATTAAAATCCAAAGATTCATTAGTTAAAAAGACATACAAAATAACCTCAACTCCCACCTTAGCCATCCCATGCCTTCCCCCAGCATAGCCCTAGCACCAGTCATCTTATATGTCTGGATTCTGTTTCCTTTTTGGTTTGGGCCTCTACAAGGGACTTCCCTTATCTTTTCATGAGTAATGTTTATTATACCTGCTGTATTTTAGTCAACATTCCTAGACATTTTATATCAAGATGTTTCTCGGAGTATCTGGTTCATCAGATTGCTAAAAACTGAGGGGGGTGTGTGTTGGTTTTTTTTGAGACACAGTCTCACTCTGTTGCCCAGGCTGGAGTGCAGTAGCATCTCGGCTCACTGCAACCTCCACCCGCTGGGTTCAAGCGATTCTCCTGCCTCAGCCTCCCAAGCAACTGGGAATATGAGCGCCTGCCACCATGCCCAGTTAATTTTTGTATTTTTAGTAAAGATAAGGTTTTGCTATGTTAGCCAGGCTGCTCTTGAACTCCTGACCTCAGGTGATCTGCCCGCCTCGGCCTCCCAAAGTGCTGGGATTACAGGCATAAGCCTCTGCGCCCTGCCAAAACTGAGGTTTAAAAGATACATTTACAATAAACTGTTTCATACATTGTAAATCCAGCTCTAATATCCAGCTTAACTCATCCCTAGTTTATTCATGAAAATGTGCAATTCAGGAAAGGGGCCCCTACATTGCAAGGAACGTTTCTCATCCCATCCCTCGGCTCCTATGTCTCAGTCTTGACACTGAGATTTTCTATAGTTTTAATTCCTGAAAAATAGATGAGTACACGGGAGACACCATCTCTTTATGCCTGTCAGTGGTCATCTGAGATGCCAAAAATGACCATGCGGAAACAGAGCAGCTGGCATGGTAGCAGACTCTCAAATCTTTCACAGTGCTAGAATTTGCCCTTTGGAGCATTTTTGAACACCAGAGAGGTTAGCGCCTATGGAAGCACTCACTGTCTTCTAACAAAAGTTCTCTCCAATACCTTGGTCAAAACAATCATTTGCAAATCAGCCAGTATTTTTAGAGCTCAAAGAGCACTTTCATGCCACTTATGAAAGTTGAGCATCCACCTCTTACAAATGAAAATAAATGAGACTGAGAAGATTAAGGAAGTGGCTTGCCCTGGTCAATGTTATGTAGTCAGCAGAACTAGAACGTTACTATTTTTAGCAGAAAACACCATTCATAAATTCTTTCAAGAGTAGGTGCCAGAATTTGCTCTCCTGCTGCTACACTGTCCCAGACACTACCTATACGGGCTTAAGCAACATTAAAAGTTAAATTAAACAGCTCTTAAAACCTTATCTTGAAATGGTAGTTGTGCAATTTCTGAGTGATGCTAGCCAAGGGTAGATTCCCCAGAGCCTGGAAGTAAACCAGAAAAGAGCAATGAGATGTCCAGGCATCGGGAGATGGGTCCTAGGTGAGGCCTGAGGAAACTGGACTTTGCAGAGTCTGGGGCCACGTGCTGGGGTCCAGCACTGTCTGTGGCTGGCTCCTGCGTCAAAGGCTGCTGGGGGGGAAGCAAGACGTGTCTTGCTCCTGCCAGGGACATGGAGAGCCCGTGTGACTCACCCTGCCTTTCATCTGCCTTTGCTCTCTTGGCAAGAGTGATTTTCACTGTACCATAAACTCAGAGTTACCAAACCCATTTGGAGTGATGCACTGACTGAAATTGCTTCTCAAGGAGAAAGGGCTAACACCGGCTTCAAAACGCAGGCTTCCCTACGTGAGTCTTGGCTTCCTGGCTTTCCCCATGAAGGTCTGGAAGTCTCAGCCCACAGCCAGGAACTGAGCTGTGGGAAAGCGCTGGCTGCCAGCCTCCTCCTTCGGCGCTGGACCACAGGCAGGGGCTCCTCTCAGAGACCAACCAGGGCGGCACACAGGGCAAGGACCGAAGGGAGAGCAGAAGCCCAGAAGCAGAAGTCAGACCAAGGGCAGACAGGGACTGGCGAGCTGGGGATAGAGCCACAGATCTGCAGCCCGAGGAGCAGGAACCGCGTGGGCCTGATCCAGAAGGGCCCCTAGAACCGGCGCTGTGGTTGCTGGCTGGTTTTCCTTGGGTGCTGGGGCACGATGCAGGAGCAATGGATTTGAGTATGACATGTTACAGATGGGCAGGCAGACCCGACACGGTGGCATGGAGTGACCAGAACACACCCTGTGCAGCCTCCTCCACGGCCGGGTGGAGGACAGGGAGCCAGCAGGCTCCCACACCTGCTCTCCGCTGAACGGGACTGCTCCCTACTCCTTTGTAGGCTAATTTGTCATCTTCCCACCCTCCATGGGGTAAGCGCTGGGGGTGCTAGCTACCCTGGGTCCTGAGCGGGGCACGGGGCTCAGTGCTGGGTGCTGGGAGCAGGTGTAGGCTGGGCTCTGTCCTGAGGCCTGAGCTGGGACAAGCCACCTTCCCATCTGAGAGTCTCCAGCCCCATCATGTTCAATCCTAGCTCAGCGGATTTTCACACCCAAATCACCGCCTCATGTCCCCGGATCTGGAACTGTCAATTTTAAAAAAAGTCTATGAGATGGACAAGGCCCAGCCCGACCCCAGGGCACTGAGGAGGGGGATGTAAGCGAGGAACCACACAGGTGACCAGGCAGGCGCCAGGCTCACCCAGCACTGCCACTCAGGGACCACTTTAACCGCTGAGGTTCCAGCGTGGGACGCCCTCAATCTCTGAGGTTGTCATGAGCCTCAAAGGGAAGTGAACATGAAGCTCTCTCAAGGCTGCACATTTCTAAAGCCATCTCAAGAGAAAGCCAAGCAGGAGTGAGGCAGGAAAGGCGCTGCCCAGCCTGGCTGAGAATGGGGGCTCGTGAGCCTTCCGCGGTGTCCCAGGGAGCCCGAGCTCCATGTTCCCCAGCAAGCCCTGGGTGACACCACCTCTATTTGGGCCAAGGTGAGACCACTGTGGTGGGACCCCTCCGGCAGCCCCCGGGACAGGACAGGACGCCCCTGCAGGGAGCCCCCGCCCCACCCACATCCCCCGCCCCCGCTCCGGCTTCCCAGTGCCCTCCCCAGCATCTGGCGGCCTGTGGAGCCTCCCACTCCGAGGAGGCAGAGGAGGACGCTGCCCTGCGCAAACGGCTCCCTTCCACGTCCCGCGCCCAGGAGGCCGCGCCACATTCTTGGCAGGCGGGGCCTGTCTCATCCTGCCTGGCTATACATGTGGGCCCCATTTGCAGGGGGCACCGCGCTGGGGTGGGGAGATCCAGAGGGGTGGCTGTGGGACTGGCCTTAAACACTTCCACCTGAGAATGTGGAGGGAACACCCCCCAACGCGATGAAAGCGACCAGAAAGCAGGACGCTGCGCGCCAGGAAAGAGGAGCAGAGAAGCCCCTGGTGTGAGAAGGCAGGAGGGGTCCTTGGGAGGCCGTCAGCCCCCTGCAGAGCCTCCAGACCCCCAGCGGGAGGCGGGTGGGGGACAGCGGGGACAGGAGAGCAGAGGGGTGCAGGGCCAGCCCGCTAACGTTCTTGCCACTCAGGGCTCACAGACACCAGGCCTGCCCCAGGAGGCCCGCCCCAGGCTCTCCTCACCAGCACCGTGGCAGCCCATGACTGCAGCATTCCTGGGGACATCGCAGGCTCTGCCGGCCTGGAGCCCTGCCCTGCAGCTGGTGAGGCACCCCCACAAGGCACCAGAGACCACCCGGTCCAACCGCCACTTCCCACACAAACAAACCCAAATGCAGGTGGGTAGTGAGGCCTCAGCCAGGTTGGGTTAGTGTCCGTGGCCTTCGGCAGCTCTTCCTTTTCCAGCCTGAGGGGCTTGTGGGAGGCTCTGAAGAGCCCAGAGCCTTTTGTCTTACTGCTTTTATTTGCAAACAAATGCACAAAGCCCTCCCAGCTCTGGCTGTGCCTAGCACCTGCAATCTCGCCTCACTGCTCCAACGCCACCAGCTCCAGAGCAAGCCCTCTTCTCCAGCAGCAAGGACGTCAGGACCCCGGGCAGACCCCCGGGGAAGCACCCTGCAGATCCAAGCCTGGCGCACTCTCTTCCATACCTGGGCCCCTGTGGCTCCTCCAGGGGCTGCTGCGTTTCCTATTTCTTCCAAGACAAAATTGACTCATTAACCTTCTTCCATCATTTCCCTCTCTCCCTTCTCCTCCCCAGTTCCACTAAAAGTGTGAGCTTCCACTGCTTCCTGGGTCTGAAAAGTTTCAAAGGATATCAGTGCACAAAGACAGTTCATTTTGGTGTCTGGGCTCTTGTCAAGGTTAAAAACCAAAAACTGGGATTGACCCATCACTAGACAAAATTAGAATACTCCAAGAGGTGACATCATGGGGAGTTCCTAACTCACTCATGCGCCATGGTCCATCTCCCGGTCTTTGTCGTTCACATGTTTTAGATGAGCATTTATCTACTATGGCCATAATCTGTGCTGGGCACCGTGGGCCCAGAGATACCTGAGGCACAGCCCCTGTCTCCAAACACAGAGACTGTGAGAAAGAATGGCAGCTTTCCTGGCACAGCTTTCCCCACACAGCATGCCTGTGTGGGGTGGGCAGGGGCCTCTGAGCCAGGACAAGGTAGAGGGGACAGTGGAAGGTCAGGAACACCTTCCAGAGGGATTCACAGGGAAGGAGAGGGAGAGAATGGCCAGGGAAGGAACGAAGGAAAGGAACAAGGCCAATTCCAACGGCCGGAGCCCGTGGACACAGCAGGGCGCAGGGGAGGGGCCCTGAGGCAGACAGGCAGAGCCAGGGATGGGGAATCCCTCGAGGAAGTGAGAGCAGACACAGGGTTCAAGCGCGCATGGCTGAGCATGCTGTGCACTGTTTCAGGGTCCTCTAGATGGCTGTGTAAGGAACTGACCGGCTCAGAGTGAGAGGGTGACCCAGAGACCCAAGGAAAGTGGCAACAGGAGGACAACCTGTGGCACTTAGGTGCCCGGGGCCATCCTGCATGCTTTGCAGACATGAGAGCATGAAATGCTTATCCCCACCCAGCAGGTGGGCGCTGACATTGCCCCAATTTACAGAAAAGACGTCTGAGACACAGAGAAGACGGCCTGCCAGGGTCCGGGAATGACCCTGAAACGAAGTAGGGCCTGAACCCACGCAGTGGTGAGGTGGCAGACAGCAGGAATTTGGTCCAGAAACATTGAGGATTCGATGCCCAACCAGGGGCAGGAAGCTAGGAGGGGTCTGGGGTGACTCCCAGGTCCCTGGTTGGGCTAACCGGAGGAGCTCAGGGCTGTAGGGAGAAGAGTCTATTTAAAGGTGAACAGAGGGGTCCCTCTGGGGGCTGGGTGATTTTGGAACATTAGTGGATGTGGGGGGGGATTAGATGGTTAAGTCATGAAATCCCAGGTCGGCCCCAGGGGAGAATGCATGGGGTGAGGAGAGAGCGAGGAAGCCACAGGAGACCCCACATCACTGAGCCTCCTGCCTGATGGCCCCTCCAGGCTTTGGGACAAGCTGCCCTAGAATTCCTGATTCCCGGTTGAGGAGAGAGAGGTCTGGGAGAGGCAGAGCTCTTAGAGCCCCAGAGGACATTCTCACTTCCAGGCTCCAGTCGGGGATGAGGAGGAGGACCCTTGGCCAAGAATGTTCATGCGATAAGGAACGCTCAGAGTGGCTCATGCCAGAAAGAGGAAGTTCAAGAGCACCGTCAAAAGTTTTGAAGAATTTCAGAAAGGAAAAGAACCTCGTAACACTTCCAATAGGTGATTTTCCCTTAAAAAAAGAAAAAGTTTAAGAAGCAAGAAACTTTACAAAGGGGAAAAGTCATGTTCAACCTCTGGGCAAATTTTAGAAGAAACGGGGAGAGAGAGAGGTGGGTGGGAGGCCCACACAATTTATGGGCCCTCAGAACCGCGCCAGCTTGAGAAGGTGGTGGAGCATCTTGGCCCGGGGCCTGCTGCTGACTTGAGCTTTGAAAAACAACTTCCTGTCAATAAATGTGAACAAAAGTTTGGACCCATCTTCAAAGTGATGAGTTATGCTGAAAGTATGTTCCTGCAAACGGGGGGAATGAATTGTTCCTGGCGCTCTGGCATTCGGGGAGTTTATAAATAACCACTCTGCTCTGCTTGGGTTATGCCTGCCATGGGAGTGCATGGCACCAGCAGCAGAGGGAGACCTGGGGGGCAGGGGCCGTGTGTGCGGGGCCGCACTCCCTGCTAGGGCTGGCACAGAGTGCCTGGAGAAGCGCGAGTCACGTCTTGGCGTGGGAGTAGGGGGCTTCCCCAAGCCTCTGTTCAGGGCTGGGCAAGGAAGGGACCCCCCTGGACCAGCTCTTCCATTTGCATTTTGGAGGGAAAAAAGGAAGGAATGGATTCTACATGTGGTTTCCATCGGCCCAGAAAAGTAAAAACATGTGCCCGTGTTTCTAGCAGGCATGGTCCTTGTTAGTTTAATGAGAAAGACCGTAATTAGGGACAACAGTGAAGAAGAAGCCATAGGTCCCCTTTGTGCCCTCCCCGCACCCGATGGGGAGCAGCGGCCCCGATGCACAGTCCTCCCACCCTTAACCTGCTCCCCCAGCACAGGAGGAAGGGAGAAAGCTGGGGACAGGCCGGCCCTCCAGATCCATCAGTTCCTTTCTCAGCGCCGAAGGCGCCGCCCAAGCAGTTCATTTGTCAGCATTTAAACAACATTACAACGTGAACAGCCTCTCCGATGCCAAAGAGTCGGCTTTGCACGCCAATAAATTAGAGTACATCAAACCCAGTTTATTGAGTCTTGGCCAATCAGAAGTAAGACTTCCATAACTTTTTACAATTCTCTGCATTCTTCCAATTATATTAAAATATTTATTTGCACCCTGCATGATATATATAAAAGTTTTATTAAGACCATTCGAAACCTGGTTCTTTAAACAGCAAAAAGATACATGGTGCGCTGGCTGAAGCCCGGCCAGTATGCACTGTGTCCAGTTGATTTCGTGGAGGGAAACAGCTCTGATTGGATTTGGGAGGGATTAGCAAGAAGGAGCAGAGGAGCCCGAAGCCTGCGCCACATTCATGGCTGCTCGCTGCCTTAGCAAATCCCCTGCGTTTGGTCATCACGTCAATGGGGAGCAGGTCCCTGTTTTGTCTCTGCCTGGGCCAGCCTGTCTGGGGGACAGTGTTCTAGGGTCACGTGCACATCCTGCCTCCGGGCAGCTGCCTGACATAGGCCCCCACAAGAGCAGGGAAGATGCGCAGACACGTTCCGTGATGGCTGGGTGAAGAGGCAGGCAGTGGGGTGAGCTGGGTGAAAACCAAAGGCCCCCGCCCGGCCCTGCCCTGGCTGCCTGCTGTGGGGCCTGGACTCCCCCTCTCTGAGTCTCAGTTTCCTGTCTCTAAAGTGGGCATCACGATCACAGCTGCCACCACTCCTCCACTACCACAAGACTCATAGGTGGTGACCTGCCTCACATTCCCAAAACGTCTCTGTGTGGCCACATCCTCCTTTGAGCCTCATCTCATCCCATCATTACCCCCCCGTGAAGGTCCTTCTGCTGCTGACTCATGAGGTACATAGGATGTCCCTATGTACCTCATGAGTCAGCAGGTCCCTATAGCACGTGGATGTCCCTATAGCATGTCCCTATAGCACGGATGTCCCTATAGCACGTGGCCAGCCAGGAGGACACGGAGGCATGCCGAGGCCCGATCTGTGGGTGTGATCGTAATGCCACCGAGAACAGCTCTCATGCTTACGAGGGGCTAAGTCCTGACCATCTTGGGAAATCCTTACCACTGCCCTACAAGGTAGGCACGCGGCTGAGGTGAGGGAGCTGAGTCTCCGTGGGGTGGAGGGTTTGGCCAAGGCGGTACAGGTCACCCTCAGGCTGCCCGGCGCATAGCACTCCACAGCCAGAGCAGACAGCATCACAGTGAACTACTCAGGAGCAGAAGGGCAGGCTCAGGCCCCAGGAAGAGGAGTGTGGCCACAAGCAGGAAGACCTGCCTGGCCAGGAAGGGATAACCGAGCAGAATTTGAAATAATCAGCAGGGAAGGGACAATGGACACAGCGCTCTATCCATTGTTGGTAAAAGTACCAAGTATTACTTTTCTGCTGTATAGTTCAGCAATTAATTTCAAAGCCTTAAAAATATGCACATCCCACGTCACACTCATTAGGATGGCTACTATAAAAAAAGGAAAAGAAAAAGAAAATTACAAGTGTTGGCAAGGACGGGGAGAACTGGAGCCCTGGAGCACTGCTGGTGGGAATGTAAAATGGCGTGCTGCCATGGAAAACCGCATGGCAGTCCCTCGAAACATTAGACATAGAATCACCATATGATGCAGCAATTTCCCTTCTGGATAGATACCAAAACAATAGAAAGCAGGGTCTCAGGAGATATTTGTACATCCATGGTCATAGTAGCACCATTCACAACAGCCAAAAGGTAGACGCCACCCAAGTGGAATAGTATACAGCCTTAAAAAGGAAGAGAATTCCAACCTGTGCTACAACATGGATTAAACTTGAAGAAATTACCCTAAGTGAAGTGAGTCAGTCACAGAAAAACAAATACTATATGATTTCACTATGAGATATCTAAAAGTTAAATTTATAGAAACAAAAATTAGGATGGTGGTTGTCAGAGGATGTGGGGGAAAAGGAATGTGAAGGTGGCGTTTAATGAGGACAGAATCTCTGCTTTCCAAGGCGAAGAGAGATGTGAAACCGCGGCAAAGCGCTAGGCATTTGACGAGCATTCTAGAAGCAAGCAAGCTCTCCTATGTGGAGGAATGGTGGAACGGTAATAAGGCCGGCCCAGCAATGTGAATGTATTAATAGTTAATGCCACTGACCTGTACACTTAAAAATGGTTAAGATAGTAAATTTTTGTCATGTGAATTTTATCACAAGTTGAAAAAAACGCACAGCATATGATCTAATATCTCTACTTCTGTTTTTTTTTTTTTTTTTTGAGACAAGATCTGTCTCGGTCACCATGACTAGAGTGCAGTGGCACGATCTCAGTTCACTGCAGCCTTAACCTCCTGGACTCGAGCGACCCTCCACCTCAGCCTCCCAAGAAGCTCGGACCACAGGCACGTGCCACCTCATCTGGACTGATCTACTTCTTGTTCATTATTTTACCTGGTTGATTTTTAATTACAGAGTTTAAGCCACAAGCAGGTTCTTATCTGTATTATTATTTTTTTAAAAATTTTAACAACCTGAATATTCAATAATGAGTTAGAATTCTAAGCAAGCATTAAAAGTTATATGAAAATATTTGTTGATCCAATCTTTTGTAAAAAATAATTATATATTCATATATGAAAAAAACTGAAAAGATCTACAACAAAATGTTAATTATAATCTGTAAATAGTATAATATTTTACTTTTGCTTAAATCTCTCTTTTGTGCTTTTTTCCTTATATGTATATAATAGTTAAAATTTTACAAGCCAAAACATTATCTTGAAGATGCAACACTCTTTTTTAACTATTATCATGTTGACATTACGGAAGCACCTTCAATGTCTGTGTCAATGCCATCACACAGATTATCCTCTTCCATCATCAAAGAATTAGATCACAAAAGCTTTTCCCAGTACCCCGCTGAAAAGGCTCCATTCCATCCGGGCTTGCTCTTGAATTAGTGCACTCTTTCATGGCACCCCCTCATTTCTATAACACATTAGCAAACAATTTTATTGCATGTTTGACGTAGATACAGTGGGTAAAGCAGAAATTGCCGCCTCTATTTTTACAGATGAGAAAACCCAGGTGCAAAGAAGTGAAGGACCCCTGCCCCTGCCATCACCAGTGCCACCGCTGGGGCTTGCGTCCTGCTTCCTGGCTTCACAGTATCATCAGCCCATCTGACAAGTGGAAGAAAAAGCAGCAGTAAGAGCACTGGTATGGACCACTAGAAGTGGGTCAGCACACAGGAAGAAGAGCAGGTCCCCCGCCTGCCTCTGACACCCCAGGGGCTGGATTCTGTGGTGTAGGGCCCAGTGACAGACCAGTAGATTCCCCGGGGCTGAGCCAGCCACTGAGCCCTCCAGAAGCCAACCTTTGCATCCTTGCTCCAGCCCAGTACCGTCTGCAAAACAAGCCTCCCCACTCTGTTCCCCCTCTGCTCAGTGGAGCATCTGTGAGGACCCGGGCCAAGCTCCGTGGTCAGGGGTTCCAGCCACACAGAGGTGTCCGTCCACCTGCACTGACACTGTGAGCAGTCCTGGCAGGTGTCCACCCAGAACTGCGTATTCCAGCCCTCTCGCAGCCCCCCATGGAGCTCAGGGTCACCCACTCTTGCCTTTCCCTCTGGGATGATGCAGCTGCCACCTCCCCAAGGCACTAGGACAGGCCCTTCCTCAGGACAAAGCTGAGCTGAGGCAAGGGCTGTTCCTGGTCTCCTTGGTGACCCTGTGGTCTAGCCCAGCCCAGCCCCCAAAGCAGGGCCCAGGGTCACCTGCTGAATCTTAGAGGGCTCCCCGATTGCCCTGTGCTTCCAGTAAGGGAAGTGTGTAGTGATAGAGTGTGGCCAGCACCTGCTGCCAGGCAAAATGGCCTGTGAACAGGTTAGGAAGAGGCGTCCCTGCTGGACAGCCTCAGCCTGCAGGTGGGGGCTTGGCACCCTACCCTCCAGGCGAAGCTGCCTGATGTGGAAGCCAGCCTGCCCTCCCAGGGGTGGCCCTGACAGGGGTCTGCAGACCTAAAACCCACATGGCCCCTGGCCGAAAGTCAGTGTGGGCCTATGGGCTGTTGGTCTGGGACTTTTGACTCCAGAGTGGACGTTCTTAGGATGCTAATGACAGTATTTCATGTAAAAGTTTTACCAACGTAAGAGCTATTTGGAATCCTCTTACTGAAGAAGCACTTCCTGGTGTCCTCAGCGAACCCTAAATGGCACATGCACAGACTGGAGTGCAGTCTGTCTTCTGCCTCCCGAATGCCCACTGGAGCGGGGCTTCGCATGAGGAATTTGAGTTTTCAAAGCTCTGGGACAGAAAACTTCAGACTGGCTGCCTCGGAGTAGCGTGGCCCATCATCCACTCAGGTGTCACCATTGTGTGGCAGCGACATGCCTTGTCCCTACACATAAGGACCCTGGTCAGGAAACCCCCCTACCAAAGGACGGGGACATCAGTGCCTCTTGATGCCTCTGCCCCTCTGGAATGCACACCTGGCACATGACCTCTGACCCTCACTACTCTTGACCAGGAGGGGCCTCCAAGCTGAGGGCTCTGCTGCTGCGCCCCATTCCCCCTTAGGGGAAACTCCAAGGGGCTGTGTGGTCATCATCAGTGGTGGTCTCGTGGTGCCCAGCTCCTGGTTACATGTGAAATGCTAATCATTTAAATGAAAGAAAGGACGCTGGTGTAGGCTAGGAAGCCCAGATTCGGTGTGGCGCATCAAAAATGGTGAAAGGCTTCCATCTTACCACATTCCACACAGGATCTAAATGAGCAGACTGAGACTAGGAGAGAGAGTGCAGGATGAGTTCAGAAAGGCTTGAACCCAGGAGCCTGCAGAGATCCACTCTGCCTCACCCAAATCATTGTCACTCATGGAGACAAGCTAGAAGATGAATCGACAGCCAGGAATATTTTGTCAGTAAACACTACAGAATGATTGCCGTGGGATGCCGCTAAAGAATGAATAAAGGACGGATCTTCAAGGGAGGCGCATGATCCACTGAAACCAGAAGAGAGAGGTTTGTAGTTTGTTCCGTAGCCAAGTCCTGGCTGGGCCCCATGTGGGTATGAGAGACCCAAGCCCCCAGCCCCACCTGCGGCAGGAAAGCTGGTGCTATAATACATGGTTTAAACATGTAAAACTCTCCCCAAAAGCCTGTCATTTCTCAGTCTCCCGTGCAGGCTGTAGTGGGTTGAATGGTGGCCTCCAAAAGATACGCCTACCCAAACCTGCGAGTGGGCGCCTGTGTGGAAAAGGGTCTTTGCAGACGGAATTAAGGATCTTGAGATGAGATCTTCCTGGATTCAGCTGGGCTCTAAATCCAATGACAGAGCCTTCATAAAGAAAGAGGAGACAGAGGCAGAGAAGGGAAGGTGATGTGAAGACAGGTGGAGGTTGGAGCGACACATCCCCAAGCCTAGGACCACGGGAGCGGCTGACTCACCCCCAAGCCTAGGACCACGGGAGCGGCTGACTCACCCCCAAGCCTAGGACCACGGGAGCGGCTGACTCACCCCCAAGCCTAGGACCACGGGAGCGGCTGACACCCCCAAGCCTAGGACCACGGGAGCGGCTGACTCACCCCCAAGCCTAGGACCACGGGAGCGGCTGACTCACCCCCAAGCCTAGGACCACGGGAGTGGCTGACTCACCCCCAAGCCTAGGACCACAGGGGCAGCAGCATCTCCAGAAGCTGGATGAGAGGCAAGGAACCAGTTCTTCCCTAGAGGCTGTGGGAAGAGTGTGGCCCTTGGCTTTGGACTCTCTGGCCTGCAGGACTGTGAGGGAATGTATTTCTGATGTTTAAGGCCCCGGGTCATGGCAGTTTGTTACAGAAGCCCTTGGCACAGGCCATTCAGTGGGCGATTTCTCGGATTAATCTTGAGAGTCTCTATCTGCCCACCCACTGACTGACCTGTCGGTTTCTTTGAACTTCTTGTGACTGGCTCCACAAGAGGACAAATGAGGGAGGAGTCTTCAAGGCAGGGGCATGACTCATTGAAACCAGGAAGAGATGCCTGGGTTTGCTCGATGGGCCAAGTCCTGGATGGTCCATGTGGGCATCAGAGGCCCCAGCTCCGGGTCCCATTTGCAGCAGGAAGCTCTGATGTGACCAGCAGGTCCTGCGATGGCACCAGGTGGCCCTGCACAGCCCAGGAGATGCCACATTGGTGATGGTTCTCATGGCCAACAGCCACTACCCAAATGGCCCTCAGATGGATGAGTCAGCTGCCCTTGGCTCAAATGTCCTCTTCTAAGTGTTCCTTTGTTCCCCCAGGCAGCACCCCTGCCCCTCACCCACCATCACTCTCACTTTTCTTTTTTCTGTAGCTCTCATTACCATGTATACTATGAGGTTTTCAGGTTTATTACGGTCTGGATGGAAGCTCCAAGAGAGTGGGGGTCTCAGTCTCTTGCTCCCTGACACCCCCGGTCCCTGGGACCCTGCCCGACACGGGGCAGGTGCTCTGTGACACACCAGTTTGATGAAATGGGGGATCAAGTGTGAGTCCTGGAACCATTTGGAATGCTACGTATTGCCTGCTGCTCCTCCAGCCTCTAGCTTCTTCTAGGGGCCGAGGGGTGTCCCAGGTACATCCGAGCCCCATGGTCAACCCAGCTGTGAGCAGTCCCCACCTGTGCTTGCCCACCTCATGTGCCCCCTCACTCTGCCTTCTGCCTGGGGGCTTTCTCTGGCCATGGGAACTGCTTAGCCCTCTGTGGGGCAGCCCAGAAGTGCCAGGGCCAGTGAAGCATGCAGCCTGTGACAGACACCCCAGCTTCCAAGTCCCGTGGGGACAGCAGTTCCTCAGAGGATCCTGGGGCTGAGCCCCACTGACCACCCCTCAGCTCTCCCCGCTGCCCTGTCTCCCAGGTCACAAGCCTCACCTGGCGTCTCCTCCCAACTAAACCACTTGTGTTCAAGTCTTCCTGCCAGAGTCTGTTTTCAGGGGAGCCCACACTAATACACGGCCATGGGATTCCACTGGCTGCTCCCCCACTCAGCAGCTAAAATATGCTCTTTGTAGTCGGGGGACTCACAAGGGTCCTGAAATGAAGCCTGGGAAGGCTTACTTCCAAAATCACCAGGCGCTTTACACTCGCTGGTAGTCATCTAGATTCCAAATCTGCAAAAAAACTATCCCCCGCCACGCAAAGCAGCCATTCAGAACACGTTCTTGGCAGGGGAATTGCTCATTCAAAGGCTCAAGACCAAAGCCAGAGGCCGGCGTGCCTCCTTTTTATGTTGAAAGGATTCACATGGACAGCTCTCGGGGATCGGGGACGCGGGCTTGCTCTGCAGCTGCTGCAGGGCAGAGAGCAGGCAGTCACAGGAAGAGATTTTCACGGACTGACTTCATTCCAAGTGGGAAGCGTGTTGTCAAAGCAGGAATGCTGCTGTGGAGTGTGGGGACCCAAACGTGGCGGGGACTGTGCCTGCCAGAGCCCAGAGCCCAGAGCCTCGCAGGCCAGTCATCCGCCCCAGCGTGCCCCAGCAGCTCCCGTCTCCCAGCGGCTGCCACGCCTCCACCTGGACGCCCCACTCTGGCCCTCCCGCCTGACCACTGCAGGGCTGGGCTCACCGGCCTGCTTGTCTTGGCCGGGAGACGCTCGTGGCTTTTCTGTCATTCTGCAAACCTGCATCTTGCTGTTGCTGTTTTTAGTTTCTGGTTGGAATGGTGTAAACACTGTGGAGCAGATGGAAACCGGGCGGACAGCGCAGTGGCAGGAAATGAGGAACTTTGCTGAACCGAACAAGGGAACCTGGAGGGTACACCCAGCGACCACGGAAACCACCTTCCCCCAAACAGACCAACGTGACTGAAAAATCAGTCACCAACCACACGTGGCTCAGATGGGAGCCAGCACAATGCACCTCCCGGGAAAGTTCAGCCCCACTGAGGTTCAGTGCTAGGGCAGGGGCCTGGCTTCCCCTGGAGGGGTGAGGAGGGCAGAAAGACTAGGGGTATTCCACTCGGTGGCATTTTATAACAGTTTTTCTAAATATGAATGTAAAAATATTTATATTATGGAAAATTGGGAATCTATAAAACTGTTGAAACACTGCTTGAATTTACAAGCTCAGGTTCTGCCTTTCAGTGTTGCTCTCAGACTCTTTAAACCTGGGTTTCACGCTGGCTGCCCTCATTCTTCTCTAACAGTTTACACAATCATCAGGCACGCACAGTGTTTCCAGACTATTCTTGAAGACTGACCACTGTGGACATCTTTGTTCATGAAGTTTATCTCCCTTTTTACATAGAAGTGTAAGTGGTGGGTCAAAGGTAGGATCTCCCCTCAAAATTTAATATTTAAATAACAATTTTGTTACAGAAATAACACATTCCCATCATAGAAAAAGAAATTTCCTATGATTTTTTGGTCTATTTCTGTCTATTTGGGGGAAAGTGGTTTCTGTGGTTGCTGGTTTCTATTCACTATTTTAAATTTTAAAATAGTGTCAGAATTCAGGTTTCCTGCTCCCCATGTAAGGAGCTCAGAAGTCGCCCTTTTATCCCAACAAGTAAAAGCCTTAACGAACTGAAAAATCAGCAACTATTCTTGGGTCTACAAGAAAAACGAGGTCACAGGGCAAACTGCTGCTTTCCAAACTGGAGATAAAAACAGGAGGATACGCAGAATCTCAGCCCACCAACATCACCAGATTTCAAGACTTACTGTGAGTAATCAAAACAGTGGTTCAAGCCTATAATCCTCAAACTTTGGAAGCTTGAGGCAGGAGGATTGCTTGAACCCAGGAGTTCAAGACCAGCCTGGTCAACATAGTGAAGCCCCATCTCTACAAAAAAATGTTTTAAAAAATTAGCTAGGCCTGGTGACATACATCTGTAGTCCCAGCTACTCAAGAGACTGAGGTGGGAGGATCACTTAAGCCTGAGAGGTCAAGGCTGCAGTGAGTCATGATCATGCCACTGCACTCCAGCCTGGGCAACAGAGTGTTGTATTAGCAAAAAAATAAACAAATAGATCAATGGAACACAATGAGGAGACTAGTAATAGACCCACATATAAAGAGTCAACTGACCTTGGACAAAGGAGCAAAGGCAAGTCAACAGAGCAGAGACAGTCTTTTCAACAGAGTGCTAGAACAACTGCCATCCACGTGCAAAAATTAATCTAGACACAGACCTTACACCCTTAGCAAAAATTAACTCAAAATGGACCATAGACTTAAATGTAAAATACAAAACTGTAAAACTCCTAGAAGATAACATAGGAGAAAACCTAGGTATGGAAATGACTTTTTACATATAAGACCAATGACACAAACCATGAAAGAAAGTTGATAAGCTGGACTTAAGTAAAATTTAAAACTTAAACTATGTAAAAAGGAAAACTGTCAAAAGAATGAAAAGAATAGCCACAGACTGGGAGAAAATATTTGCAAAATACGTATCTGATAAAGGACTGTTATTTAAAATATACAAAGAACAACAAGAAAATGTGCAACTCAGTTAAAAAGCAGGCAAAAGTCCTGAGCAAATACCTCACCTAAGAAGATATACAGATGGCAAATAAGAATATAAAAAGATGTTCCACATCATATGTCATTAGGGAATTGAAAATTAAAACAATGAGATACCAGTACACACCTATTAGCATGGCCAAAATCCAAAACACTGACAACAGCAAATGCTGGCAAGGATGTGGAGCAACAGGAACTCTCATTCATTGCTGGTGAGAATGAAAAAATGGTATAGCTACTGATACGGTTAGGCTTTATGACCCCACCCAAATCTCATCTTGAATTATAATCCCCATAATTCTCACATGTCAAGGGAGAGACCAGGTGCAGGTAATTGGATCATTCGGGTGGTTTCCTGCATGCTGTTCTTGTGATAGTGAGTTCTCACAAGATCTGATGGTTTTATAAGTGTTTGGTAGCTACTCCTGTGTTCATTCTCCTTCCTGCCACCTTGTGAAGAAGGTGTTTTGCTTCTCCTTTGATTTCCACCATGATTGTAAGTTTCCTGAGGCCTCCCCAGCCATGCTGAACTGTGAGTCAATTAAACCTCTTTCCTTTATAAGTTACGCAGTCTCAGGCAGTAGTTCTTTACAGCAGTGTGAAAAAATTGAGTAATACAGCTACTTTAGAAGATAGTTTGGCAGTTTCTTAAAAAATTAAACATGCTATTACCAAATGATTCAGCAACTGTGCTCCTTGGTATTTACCCAGATGAGCTGAAAACTTATCACTAAGGTCCTAATCCCTGGATTCCTGTAAATCTTTACCTTATTTGGAAAAGTGTTCATGCCATCGTGATTAAGTTAAGAATCTTGGGATGGGGGTTGGGGCTTAACCTGGATTATGCAACTGGGCTCTATATCCAGTCACAAGTATCTTTATAAGAAAGAAACAGAGAGATTTGATACAGAGGAAAAGGTGATGTGACCACAGAGGCAGAGATTGGGTGATGTGACCACAAGTCAAGGAATGCTGGCAGCCAGCAAAAGCTGGAAGAGGGGAAGAGGTAGGAAACTTTCTCCCCCAATGCCTCTGGAGGGAATGTGGCCTTGCAGACTTCTGGCCTGCAGAATGAGAATAAATTTCTGTTGTTTTAAGCCACCAAGTTTGCTCTAATGCATTATAACAACCACAGAAAATTCATGCACAGTGACCACCCTGATTCTGTCCCTCAGTTACCACTCGCATCTTAACTACCTTGGCTTTCCCAGTTATCCATCCATCCACCCTTCTAGTCATGCACTAATCTAGCTTCTTTTTATGCAACTCAGAGTAAATTAACAGATATTCATGCACTGTAAGCACCTCAGCATCCTTAGCATTAATTATAATTCAATAACTGTTTTTTCTTTTGATATAAAATTTATATATAAGTACAAATCTGACATGCGTATTTGTTGAGTTTTGACAAATGTGTGAGCCAAGCTTCTGTCAAGATATAGAACAGCACGATCACACTTCCCAGTCAATCTGCTTGCGTTCCACAAAGACAATCACTGGTCTGATTTATTTTACCATAAAATAGTTTCGGCTATTCTAGAAGACTGTATCATTAGGACCATAAGTATGTAACTTGTATGTAAGGCTACTTTCAATCAGCATAATTGTTTGAGGTCCATGTATGTTGTATGTATCAACAAGTCACGCCTTGTTCCACAAAGGAGTATTCCATTGCAGGGCTATGCCCCAAACTGCGTGCAGGTACCTAGTGACGTATGCCTGAGCTGTTTCCAATTTGGGACACTGACATACAAAATGGCTGTGGTCATTTTTGTACACATTTTTTTGTTAACGCATGTTTTTCTTTCTTTGGATCAATATCTAGCAGGAGATCATTGGGTCAAATGATAAGAAGCCACCAAAACTTTCCCAAAGTGACTGCACCATGTACTCACCCACAGCAAGGGTGGTTGCATCCCGCGTCCCCAGCCTTGCTGGCATTGGGTGTTGTCAGTCTTTTTCATTTTAGTCCTTCATATAAATCCACACTGCCGCAAAAATCATCACATTCAGCATTTCACATAGAAGGAAACTTTTCTAGTGCTGCTACATATTTTTCTAAGGCGTAATTTTAATGGGCCACATGTTACTAATGGTATGAATGTATTTCATCACACCACCTTCAAACAGTCAGTCTTTAAAAGTGAATGTCACTGCCTCCCACATTTCAGCCACAGGCAATCCCATCTGTCCCCTGAGTCTATAATCCAGTGAGGGACACACACAGGTCCACAGCCATCTGTAGGATAACGTGATGTATTCAGGCAAACACAGTGGACTTAGGAAGCCTCAGAGCAGAAGCCTGACTCTTAGAGATTGGAAAAGGTCTCTAGAACTGATGGCCAACCTCAGTCCCAAAGGATGAGTACCAATTCCTCAGGGCAGGGTGAGTATGTATACTTGGAGGAGGAACACAATGGAAGCAGAGAAGGCTCTTGCCAGGTCTAAGGGGTGGGCGGAGGCAGGAGACAGAGGGGCCCAGGAACCATCCTCCCTGACTGGCCTGTCCTGTGGACCTAGGGTCAGAGTGCTTGGAGCTTGAAGCCGAGGCTTCACCTTTGGGGAGTTCACCAAGATCCCCCTTCCATCCCATCTCAGTCTCTTGGCAAAGGCCAGTGGGACTCATTCCCCTTCAGCCCTAGGCTGGTGGCCCCATCTCGAGCTCCTGTCTGCCCTGGTCTTTCCAGTCTCTGGGTGGCCCCTGGTGGACAGGATGTCAGTTGACTCCAAGCCAGCTCTTTCATGGTATGGGGCCTGCACGTGGGCTCCCTACCTGCCCCAAAGCACTCTGGGGGTGCAGTGTTTCCCAGGCAAAGGCCCCACGCTGCAGCTCCAGGCTGTCTAAGGGTCTCCCAAGTGCAGGGGAGTAATATGCAGACTGCCCTAGAACCAGGGTCAGAAGGAAACCCTTCTCCAGGGCAAGGCCCCCAACCCCTGCACAGCACGCCCCAAAGATATCACCTTCCAGTCTCCAACCATCCCTTCCTCAGCCTCTCCACCTCTTTTGTAGGCTGAAAATGGGTGGTCCACTGAGGTTATGAAATGGTTTTCTTCAACCTCTGCAGGGCCTCCATGATGGTCTTCAGCTCACTCTTGAGGACAGTGCCTTGGGTAGGACCCAGGTCCTGTTTTCATGTACTGGTTCATTTGCTTTTGCTCTGAATCTTCTCTCTCCCCAGTCTGCGGAGCGTTTATCAAGTTGTGAGGTGGAAAAACTGCCTCACATCCATTCTGCGTTTTTCCAAAAACTATGGCTTATGGTGTGAATACGTTTATAACATTGGAGACAGAACATTCTCACCTTTTAAGACTGCAAAAACCTTCTCTCAATATACTCTCTCGTGTGGGAAGTTTCAAACGTCGATTTTTAAGCCCAAATGCTGAAAACAGTCTCCTTTGTTTTCTATGGTCCTCACAGGGCCTCCCTTCCTTGAGGCAGGGATCTTGGACCGCGCTCATGGCTGCAGGGTCTCCAGGGAAGTGTCATCGGATAAAAGGTAATTGCCAGGAATGGACACCTCTCTGCAGACCTGCCCTCAGCCCTTTCGGCTTCTTCCCCACACCCAGGTCTGTGCTGCCCCAGGACCTTGGCACGCCCTGCCTCCTCTGCCGGCAATGCTTTCCTCTGGTCTTACCATGGTTGGGAAGTTTTTATAAGTTAACATCAATGCTACCTCCTCAGGGAAGCCAGCCCTGACCACACGACCTACGTGAGGTCCCATCGTTCCTACTGCGCATTACGTCTTTCTTATAGCATTTACCACAAATTACAGGTCTGCGTGTTACTGGCTGCCTACCTACTTATTAACAGTCTCCCTCACTCTAAACGTAAGTCCGTGAGCCTCCACGGCACTTTTTAATACCTCGTGTGTAGTACATAGTAAGTGCTCGGGAAAATGCCCTCACTAAGCAAAAGTAAGTGAAGGAAAAAATGAACAAATCAAGAAAATCTGGCATCTCAGGAGTTCTTCCTATAGTCAATTAATTGTACATTGCAAGAAAGTCCAGACACACAGAAGAAAAATGCCAAATGGTGCAGTGAGAACAAAGAAGCTGTTTCCAGATTTTTCCTATTGTAAATAATGAGGCCGGGAACCTACTGGCATGTTAATGTCTGTGTCTCTGATTGTTCTTTAAAAATAAGTAAGTAGACAGCACTTCAGGATGCCGAGGCAGGCGGATCATGAGGTCAGGAGATGGAGATCATCCTGGCTAACACAGTGAAACTCTGTCTCTACTAAAAATACAAAAAATTAGCCAGGCATGGTGGCGCACGTCTGTAGTTCCAGCTACTTGGGAGGCTGAGATAGAAGAATCACATGAACCCAAGAGGCGGAAGTTGCAGTGAGCCTAGATCATGCCACTGCACTCCAGCCTGGGTGACAGAGCAAGACTGTACCTCAAATACATGATAGATGATAGATAGATAGATAGATAGATAGATAGATAGATAGATGATAGATAGATAGATAGACAGATAGATAGTAAGTAGAAGTGGAATTACTGGGTCAAATGGCACAAACATTCTCAAGGGTGTATATACCTGTTGCCATCTAGAAAACCATCAGTTGGTAAAACTGTATCTAGTCCCTAACTCTATGTATCCTGGGTGACAATGGCATTAGACAGAGACAGAGATATAAAAAACAGGGAAATAAATAGAGAGAGATGTGTAGACTGCTGGAATAAGCAAATCTAAATGCAGTCTGTGGCGGGCTGTGCTGCTTCTCCGCATTCTTCTCTTCCTCCCCTGCCCTTCCCCGACTCCGCCCATCCATGGAGGAGGACATCTTCCCCATCCCATTGGGGCTGGACTGGGTTGTATGACTGGCTTTGGCCTCTGGGGTGCAAGCAGGCATGGGGTAGAAGAGGATGTAAGTGGTTCTTGCACTTCTGCTGGGAGAGGAACATGCCCTGGGCAGCCAGCAGTCCCAGGATGAGGAGGTGTGTGGAGCAGACCTGGAGCCACTCTGACCTCAGGTGAGACCATCACAGTCCCAGCCAATCTCCAGGTTCATGTGCTGCATGGGGATGGTGGCAAGCTTGCAAGGAAGAGGTGTGGTGAACAGGAGGAGGCTGCTGCAACACTCCCAGCTAGAACTGTTGATGATTTGGGTTAGAATGACAGGTGGATGTAGTGAAAATAATAACAGTGTTATAGGTACATATATATTTCAAATGTGAAACTGAAAAGACTTACTGACAGACTGTTGTTGGGTTAAAAATGACTATAAATTCTTTGCCATTTCTTCCATCAAAGTGACTGATATGGTTTGGATGTCTGTCCCCTCCAAATCTTGTGATGAAATGGGATCCCCAGTGTTGGAAGGGGGCCTGGTGGGAGGTGTCTGGATTATGGGGGCGGATCCCTCATGAATGGCTTAGCACCATCCCCTTGGTGATGAGTGAGCTCTCACTCTTCCTCCATGCAAGAGCTGTTTGTTTTAAAACGTGGCATCTCCCCCAATCCCTCACTCTCTTATTCCCTCTCTCACCATGTGATGCACCTGCTTCTCCTTCACCTTCCACCATGATTGGAAGCTTCCTGGGGCCTCACCAGAAGCAGATATCAGCACCACACTTCTTGTACAGTCTGCAGAACTGTGAGCCAAATAAACGTTCTTTTCTTTATGAATTACCCAGTCTCCTATATTCCTTCACAGCAATGTAAAACCGACTAACATAGTGATGGATTCTTCTTCCCTTCTCCTTGAATCTGGGTTGGCTCCATGCTTTGACCAATAGACTGTGAAAGAAGTGACACTGCATAAATTCCGAGGTTGGGCCCTAAGATCTGTAGCTTTCACCTTTGTTCTCGGAATGCAGCCACCAAGATGGAGAGGCCACCTGGAGCAGAACCAGGAAATTCTGATTGATATCCCTTGCTGAGCTCCCAGCTAACAGCCAACGCCAGCTACCAGCAATGTGAATGACTGTCCCAGCCTTCAGACAATTACAGCCCCCCCAATACTAAGTGGAGCAGAAGAATCAGCCGGCTAAGCCTAGTCAACTCGAGGAGTCATGAGGGAAAATAAATGGTGGCTGTTATTTAACTTTGGCAAGTACAGTCTTTGTAGTTTACTGATGCAGAGGAGTAGCACCCAAATAGCTTCAATCAAGGAGCCCCACCCATATCTGGACCTGATTTAGAGATGAGATCCTGGCCCTCAAGGCTGAGTCTGATGCTGTAATGGGATAGAATGAAAGGACTTTGTTTAGGAGATAGATGTAAATTATTTGTGGCCATAGAGAACGTTGTGCTGGATTGAAGATGGCCCCACATTCTCTGACACTCTTCCCATAAAGAAGTGAAGCCATGTGGAAAGGCCATATGGAAGACCACCAGGAACTCAGTTCCAGCTGAGCCCCTAGCTGAAAGCCAGCACCAACTGCCAGCCATGAGGTGAACCATCCTGGAGATTCTGGCCCAGATGATCCTCCAGGTGACTGCAGCCCCAGCTAAAACCACGGGAAACTAAAGAACCACCCAGCTGAGCCCAATCAACCCACAGTATTTAAGAGATAATGAATGGATGCTAGCCTTTAAGCCACTAAATTTTGGGATAGTTTGTTGCATAGCAATGAGTAGCTGAAATCACAGGTGGGAGAGGAAAGAGGAGTCAAGACTGAATCTAAGATCGTGGCCTTAGCACTAGCTGACGGGTGCTGTGGTTGGACCACGGAGGAGAGAGTGGGATTTTATTCGGGGGTGGAAATCAAGAGTTCAGGGTTGGATATTTTAAGTTTGAGATGTCAACTGGACATTGAGTTGGTAATGGAGAGTAGACAGTTTAGACATCTGAGTCTGGAGTTCAGGGGGAAAGTTGATATAAATAGTCATCATGGTGCTGATGCCATATTACACCACGGGCTGGGTGACGTCTCCCAGAGAACAGACATAGCTGGAGCAGAGAAGGGCCAAGGGCTGAGCTCAGGACTCACTCACTTGGAGAGGCTGGAGGAGACACCTGCATGGACTGGGAGGGAGAGGGCTGAGGAGAGACAGAAACTGCGGGAGGAGTGTTCTTGAAGCAAAGGAAAATTTTCAAGGAAAGGCTGTGACCAAAGGTACAGAGAGTGTGAGATGAGGGTGAGAATTCACCCTTGGGGCTGGCAGGGAGGTTATCACTGACCTTCACAGCAGTTTCAGTGGCCTGGAGGCTGTGAAAGCCAATTCGACTGTACTGAGGAATGGGTGGGAAGTGGAGAAGTGGAGAGAGGGAAGGTCAGCAACACTTGCCAGAAATGACGCCCAAGGGATGCAGGAATGGCGCGGCGACTAGGGAGGAGGCGGGCTCAAGACAAGTGTGTTTACAGCTGTATGCACGTCTTTCAGGTGATGCACAAGATCTAAGACCGAAGAAAACGTGATGATATAGAAAGTGACTGAGGAGCAAAGTCCTTGACAGGTGAGGCACGTGTGAAAAGGGGGTTCATCCTCGGCAGGGGTAGCTCATCCTCTGACAGGCAGGAAGCACGCATGGGTACAGATGCAAGTGGGCTTGCAAACTGGGAGATGAGCGTGTTTTATTGATAATGAAGTCTTCCAAATAAGAAGTGAGGACATCAATTGATATCGAAGAAAGAAAGAAAATAAGGTGTTTGGAAAGAAATAAGGGACTGGGCATGGTGGCTCACACCTGTAATCCCAGCACTTTGGCAGGTCGAGGCAAGCAGGTCACTTAAGGCCAGGAGTTCAAGACCAGCCTGGCCAACACAGTGAAACCCTGTCTCTACTAAAAATACAAAAATTAGCCAAGCTTGGTGGCAGACACCTGTAGTCCCAGCTACTTGGAAGGCTGAGGTGGGAGAATCACTTGAACTCAGAAGGCAGAGGCTACAGTGAGCCAAGATCGCACCACCGCACTCCAGCCTGAGCAACGCAGAGGGATCCTCTCAAAAAAAAAAAAGAAAGGAAAGAAAAAAGAGAAGAGAAGAAGTGAGGAAGGGTGATAAGCTTTGGAGAGAGGGAAGTGGCCAGGGAAGTGGCCAAGGAAATGAGGGAGGGGAAACACAGCCTGGCATAGGATACTCAAAAGACGTCCCTAAGTAGGAGAGGAGGAGAGAAAAGGCCTGAGCAGCTGGGAAAGAACTCTCAGGAAGGAGAGAAGAGCACGGCATGGAAACCGAGACAAGCTCATGGGGTGGGTAGCGCTGGACAGCCGGCATCCCGGGAGTGTGGATCCCCTCCGACAGCTGGGGCACTCACCTAGAGGAAGGCGAGAAGGGGGCTCCATTGCTCAGGAAAAAGGCACGATCAGAAACTCTTGCTTTCAGACTGAAAAAGAAAGTCTGGCCAGAGTGCTACCCATGGGTCAAGCTGAGTCTTCACTACTTCAGCAACACTTGCAAGAACTGTTCGTGGATGGAAATCAGGAGTGAAACTGAGGGGCCCTGCTGGACAGAGCACATCATCCCAAACTTCCCGCAGGTCTGAAAACACTCCAAATGTAAGTTAGGTGGGGAAAAGAAGGAAATTCTGCCCAACCCCTCCAGGCACAAATCTTCAGGTAAGAAAAGGAACCGACTGTGGCTCTGGGTCCCGCTGCCCTGAGTTGACCCTTGCAAGCCTGGGAGGGTCAGGCTTGGAGATGGAGGGGTATGGGCTTGAGAGCATTGGGGACCAAGGTCTCTGGAAGCATCTGTGGGGGTGACCCTGACCGGGCTTTGCACAGAGGGAGGGGAAAGTGCTGCCTCAGCAAGGCGAGGCCTCCTGGGAGCCGGACCAGGAGGCAGCTCACCTCTGGGTGGGCCAGCGTGCCTGTTGGACACTAGACCACAACCCCTAAACAGCGACCCCAGTGACAAGAGAGGCACTGCAGAGGGGACTGATTACAGCCCTTGTGGAAATTAGACCCAACGCTCAGACTGTGTAAGACTTAGGGTCTTGGTGGGAGGGGCAAAGGACATTTCAAGAGAGAAAAATCTAGCACTTCACAAATGCGGGGTACCCGTTTTGGGGAGCAGGAAAGCTGTCTTTCTCAGGCGTCAGGTAGGACAGGAAAAGCAGTAGCAGAACCCGACTGACCAACCGCTCAGCAGCTGGGGTCGGTGGCGTGCCAACAGCCTCACTGGCCCATGCAGGCCTTGGGACAGCATGTGGCCGCAGTCTCCTGTCCTCCTGTGATGTCCAGCGCAGTGTGGAGCCTCCGCTCAGACTGTGTAAAATTGTGCTGGGGCAGGATGGAAGCAGTGAGGGCTGCACCCAGGTTTGGCTGCCCAGGAATGACATTCAAGGATCTCTGAAGGTGGGACTAGAAAGATGAGGGTGGCGTAGCCAGGGGGAGCTGGCGGCTATGAGTGGGCACGGCGGAAAGTGAGTGTGCATGGGGCACAAGGAGGCCGGCGGGATACTTCCGTCTCAGGGAAGGCAGGGCCAACACTGGGAGAACCAGAAAGGCTCAGTGGGATCCACCCTGGAGTTTACGGGGGGCTCTGTGGGACAAAGCACATCAAGCAGCCAATGGAGAGTTTTAAGAAAAAAAAGCACTTGGACGAGCTTTGTATATCAGACAGGCGATGTCCACAGGGAGTGCAAGGGAGCTCCACCAGGAGGGAGACGCCGGCGGGGCCAGCAATAGGCGCGGCCACCTGAGCCAGGCAACAGGCAGTGGGAGAAACGCTCCTGGGATGAGGAGAAGCTTGAGAGCTGGGACCCAGAGCTCTCAGCACTTGCCTGCCCTTGGCATTGGGCCGTCACAACGCAAGCTGTTGGCCCTCAGTGCAGACCTCAGGCTACGTCATCTGGGCAAGGGCGCCTTGGGCAGGGAACGTTAGCATCAGGGTGCTCACAGGTGTGTCTGCTGCTGCCCCTACTGGCCATGCAGGAGGATTGCACCTCCCTACACGTGGAAGCCAGGCTCACCTTGACCGAAGAGGTGTGTGCACGCCCCTTCCTTGTGTGACTCCCCACCTCTCACCCTCCAACTGCAACTACAACCCATGACACACCGGATGAATAATCCTGGGTCAGCCTGAGCCCCTCACCAATGCGTGGTGAAGAGTGAACGGCAGAAAGATCTCTGATGCTCCAGCTGCCGAGACTTGAGATGTGCTTGTTACCACACACAAACTAGCCCATTCCTGACCGACACATCCTCTCTGTCACTCCTCCACAGGATGTATCCTCTGCCTTCAAAGGGAAAGGGCATTGCTGGAGCAGTCAAGCTTTATTTTTCTTCACAACAGTGCTATCAGGAAGATCTCGTTAGCAAACACTTAAAATAGAATTTGCAAAGGGCATGCCAGGTCCTGTTTTAAAGGTTTTACTGACCATTGACTCCTTTAATTCTTATCACAGTCCTATAAAGGGAGTACTATTTTTACCCCTATTTAAAAGTGGGAAAGCTCAGGCACAGAGAGAAGTAATTTTCCCAAGGTCAGCCAGCTATTAAGTGGCAAAGCCAGGATTTGAACCTGGGCCCTCCAGCTCCACACTTAGTGGTGGTTCAGCTTAACCACTGAGATATGCTGTCTCTTGGGAAGTGAGAGCTGGTGGTAAGAATTTCAGGGGAAGGTAATTTCGTTTTGTTCTTTACGAGACATGAAAAACTGCTTATCTGTCCACTGAATAAATGAGGTGCCTTTGGCAGGCCAGGCCCGTGCTAGTCCCTGGAGACCTCCTGCCTCCTAAAAAAGACAGGAGGGATTCTGGACTTCACCAAGGTACTTTCCTGGTGGACTTGAGGCAGGCAAGCTGGTGGGTTTCCTGTTTCGATGTGGTTTCGAGAAAAAGAACAAAAGCTCCCTACCCAAGCTGTGGCTTATGAAACTTCCAGCCAATCAGCAACAAAAGTCCCCAGAAGCTCCTGCATTAGGACGCTGGGGACTCCCCGGACCCAACACGCGCAGTTAGACTTAAACTCCAACTATAGTTACCCCTCCTTCATTTTTATGCTAAAAATCATGCCTAGGGGTGAAGATTTAAAATGCTAATGTTACATGTGACGTATGAAGAAGCATGTAGAGCCGCTAGAGAAACCCCTCCTATGCATGCCCTGGTGAGACCCTTCCTGTGAAATTAACCCACAGACTACTCTCAGGGAGCAGGCCGCCTGCCCTTTCCTTTTGTGCTACTGACTTCCTTGTGCACGAGCTGAAAGGAAGCTTTCTTGTCCTCTTTTGCTGCTTTGTCTGGTGATCTCTCTTGATTTCCGTCCTGGGAGATTACCAGAACCCAGGGCAGCAATAACGGACTCACATCCCACCAACTCCCAGAATGCTGCAGCCAGGAGGGAGCCTAGACACTCCTCTCAGGCCTTGAGGATTCAGGGATGAGGACACTGTCCTGGGCCAGCCACTGCATTCTCCTAGCCTGCTCAGTCCCTCCCACCTCGGCTGCTCATCCCAGGCCAGACGACCATAGCAAAGCTCACATCAATCCAGAGTCATCAGTCTCAGCTGCTGCTGCCAGGGTGGCCTCCATCCCGCAATCGAGGGCCCCTCTTATGACGTCTATGGAAGAGGACCCACGACCATGCCTGTGCAAGGGCTGGATGAGCCCCTGGAGGCTCTGGAGCAGTTCACAGCACAGCCCAGGAGCATGGGCAGTCAGTAGCCCATGGACCAGACCACAGCCGATGGAATATGGGAGGGCAGAGGGAGGCCGTGGCCAGCCCCCAGCAGATACACAGCCCACCCTTCCTACCACTGCTGCAGGCACTGGGTTGGTCCTGCCTCCATGCGTCCCTCAAGGACCAAGCAACTGGCTGAGGTGGTGGAGCTGGGCCAGCTGTGAGGCAGCGCTGGCCTCTCCCATCATGGTTCACGTCTCTGTTTTCTGTTTTCTCACTCCTTTTTTTTTTTTTTAACCTGAGACAGAGTCTTGCTCTGTCACCCAGGCTGGAGTGCAGTGGTGCAACCTCAGCTCACTGCAGCCTTGACCTCCTTGGGCTCAAGCAAGCCCCACACATTAACCTCCCGAGAAGCTGGGACTATGGCACACACTACCAAACCTGGCTAATTTTTGTATTTTTGTAGAGGCTGGGTTTTGCCAAGTTGCCCAGGCTGGTCTCGAACTCCTAAGCTCAAGCGGTGCCTCCACCTCAGCCTCCCAAAGTGCTGGGATTACAGGCATAAGCCAGCATTCCCAGCCGTTTCTCACTCGTTCCCTGGGTTCACCACCCCCACTAAAGCGGTGATGCAAGAAGTTTGGCTTCTGGCTCTGTTTTCTGGGGGGCCTGGGCTGCCCCAGAGTCACTTCTGTGTCACTGGCAGAGGTGGGCAGGCCAGTCTCCTGACTCCCCATCCAGGCTGCTTCCACTGCAGCATGAACCCAAGTGCCTGGCCCCCAGTGGTCTAGACTGGTATTTCCCAAAGGGCATCGTGAGAAACACGAGGATAAGGAGATATGCCGTGGAAACACAGCCATCTTGATAAACAGTTTGAGACCCCACATTTTAAAGCCCCCTGGAGATCTGCAGCATACTCACATACGTGACCTTCAGTTGACTCAACAGCTCCCAAACTCATCACCAGCAGAAACTTTCATGACCTGTCCTTTGGAGGACGCCTCATCCAGGACTCTGGGACCTGCTGCAGGAAAGTCTCTTCTGTGTGACTGTGCCCCTAAATTCATTTCCTGGGCTGCTGTAACACATGGCTATGAACGGTGGCTTAGAACAGCAGAGATTTATTCTCTCACAGCTATGGAGCCCTGAAGTCTGAAATCCAGGTGCAGACAGAGTCTTGCTCCCTCCAGAGGCTCTCGGGGGCATCTCTCCTTCCTCCTGCAGCCCCCTGCGTCCCTTGGCTAGTGGCCGCATCATTCTGAGCTGTCTCCATCTTCATATGGCCTCCTCCCCTGTGCTGCTGTGTCCCCTTCTGTCCCTTATCAGGGCAACTGTCCTTGGATTTATGCCCCACCCTAATCCAGGACCATCTCCTCCCAAGATTCTTACCTTAACTATATCCTCAAAAGCCCTTATTCCAAACAAGGTCACATTCTGAGGTTCTGCATGGACATATATCTTTTGGGGACACTCTTCAACCCTCCACAGCCCCCGTTTTCTTCCATCCCTTCTGAAGTTGCCTGCTCAGCCTCCTCACCTGCTCTCCAGGGCATATTTTCAGCTACTTGTCCTCATTCCCTTTCTCTACCTCCTTTCTCCCTCTGTTAATAAAATCCCCTGGGACCTCCTCCCCCCACTGTCCCTGCCATTCCCAGAGGCCATTGGGAACTCTGGTCCAGCCACAGCGGTCTGGCCACACAGGAAGCCACGTGATGCCCTCCATCTCCAGCCAAGACGACACCAATCTGCAGTTCCCAGCTCGCCATCCAGAAGGGATCCTCCAGGCCCCACAGCCCTGCCGCCCCTCACCCACCCTCTTCCAGGTCCTCTTCAGGCCTTGGCATTTGCTCAGTGACAATCCAGGCAGTTCAGGTTTCAGCACGCTGGGCGGGCCACCGAGAACTGGCTGCCACCGCTTGAGGTGTGTATGAGCAGAAGGTGAGAAGGCGCTGTGTTCCTGAAAGTGCCTCTGAAATTCCACTGAGCATGTCCTGGCAGGGGCTGCCTACCTCCTGTTCTGTCCTGAGGGCCGGGGTTAAGCCGCTGAGGATTCCAGCACTTACTCTTGGCCGTGACCAGAACTGAGTGGGGAGGCTGAGTGCACGGGAGTATTATTTCAACGGCCTTTAAGAAAACTAGCTCCACATCATAAAACTCTTGGCTGGTACCTTTGCTCTTTAGCTTCAGACTTAAATGCCATCGGCGTGTTTCTCAGCAACATTAATTAAAATCCTTTTAAAGACCGGGCGGTTCTCCACACAGGAAGGCGCTCACCTGGGGAGCACTTTCACAGGTGAATTGGCTCCTTAAAAGCTTTTACATTAATGTCATTCCCCATAATTCTTATTTTTCCAAAAAGCAAGTTTTTACAACTTCACTGCCTTCCTCCCCAGTGGGCTGAGTGGTTGAGGGGGAGTGGGGGCAAGGTGGCTGCAAGGAGGGGCTCTCCATGGGAGGCCGGCCAGGCCGCCAGCGCTGACTTGCGGGGAGTCCGCACAGGGGCACTGCTTCAATGACTCGCTTCTGGAAAGGGAGGGCTCCCCCACTTGACTTCACACAGTTTCTGTTCAGAAGAAACATCCATAGAGGACTCCCCGGCCCCCACGTTTTGATCTTCCGTGAAGATGCAGATACAGCCCAAGACTGGCGCTTGGCCACCTGCTCAGCTCAACACGAATGACACCCACCACAGTAACCATCACCGTAGGTACTACTGGCATCCTGACATTTCATCTAACTTAGCCCTTTCAGCTGTACCATGAGGCAGGTGTCACTACCTTCTTTTAAAAATGCAGACAGGCTCAGAAAGGCCATGCCACTTGTACCAGGTAACACAGCAAGTAACTGGGAAATAGGAAATTTCTTTCCATTCTTCTGGCTCCAAGGTCTGTTTTATTTCAACTAGGCTACTTTGTGAACATCATGAAGAGCGAGTTAATTATGACAGTAATTTAATAAAGATTAAAGGTAAAAGGAAGAATTAGAGATGCCGAAATACATGGCTGTGTTGAGAGCCCAGGCTCACACTGTCCGCCCTGCCCCCAGGGGTTCTCAGCCCCCAGGGTCCGTATCCACCCAATAGAGAGACCATGGGAAAGGCAGAGCTCAGAGGGCTCTCAGTCCAGGCTAGTTCCTCTGCAGCAGCCTCAGAGGCTGGAGCAGAGCCCAGTGTGTCTGTAGTCCCAGGTGGCTCCAGATGGTCAGATCAGCCCTAGGGTCTTCAGCGCCTGTGGGACAACAGGGAATCCAACCTTGATCTCGTTAGGAGTTAGAGAACCCAGGCGCAGCACGCCCCGATGCAGCTCCCCCCAGATGCAGCACCCCCAGAGGCAGATCCCCCCAGATGCAGCACCCCCCAGATGCAGCACCCCCGGGATGCAGCTCCCCGCCAGACGCAGCACCCCCCAGACCCAGCAACCCCCTGACGCAGCTCCCCCCAGGTGCAGCACCCTCCAGAGGCAGATCCCCCCAGATGCAGCACCGCCCTAGACACAGCACCCCCCCAGACGCAGCTCCCCGCCAGACACAGCACCCCCCGGATGCAGCACCCCCGGGATGCAGCTCCCCAGGGCGCAGCACCCCCCCAGAGGCAGATCCCCCCCGACGCAGCACCCCCCCCAGACACAGCTCCCCACCAGACGCAGCACCCTCCAGACGCAGCACCCCCCAGATACAGCACTGTTGGGTTGCAGCTCCCCCCAGACGCAGCACCCCCCGGATGCAGCACCCTCGGGATGCAGCTCCCCCCAGACACAGCACCCCTGGGCCCGGAACTGCTGCCCTGCATCAGCTGAACCAAGAACCGCAGGAGGCACAACCTCGGCCAGCTTCCACTGAAAGCAGAGCCTAAGACACAGAGCTTGTCGGGTCGTCCTCTGTTGGGGGCTGTGACCCCTCCAAACAGGAATAAGAGCAAGAGTGGGAGTGAAACGGGAAAGGTTCCCTCGTCCCGCCTCGCAGGGTGTGCAGTGGGACGTGACTCACTTCTTCATGCCCTGCTGCTCAAACCTCTAGGGGACATACAGACAGGCAGGCTGTGGGCTCCGACCCCAGCAGTGTCTGGGGTGGATGTTTTCAGCTCCTGAAGCCCCAGTGGGTGTGTGTCACTCTGCTCTTTCAGTTTTGCCATCTCTAGGTGGCTTGTGTTAACCAGCTCAGTTACACCCTCTGCCTTGTCACAAGATCAGAGGGCTTTCTGCATCCCAGGTTCTTCCTTGGTGTACCGGGAGAATCAGATCACATGTAGGCTTGGAGGAGTGCAAGCTTTTATTGGGTGGAGGTAGCTCTCAGCAGATCAGTGAGCCAGTAGGGGGATGGAGAGGGAAAGGTTTCCTCTGGAGTCAGGCTGCTCAGCGGCCTGGGCTCCCCTCTGACTCCCCCAGCCAAATTCCACATCATTGTGCTTCTGCTGGTTGGTGGCCTACCAGCGTGCCAGTGTGTGCCGGGGGTTCCTCTCAACGCCTAGCCGCCCGCGTGCTCCTCCACTGATGTGTGCTGCTCTCGATATTCAGCCGCTTGTGCGCAGCCTGCTAGGGTCTCGGGGGCTCTTATAGCCACAGGATGGGGGCGTGGCAGGCCAGGGTGGTCTTGGGAAATGCAACATTTGAGTGCAAAAGTAGGAGTGCCTGTCTTCACCTAGGTCCATGGTCACAGGCCTGGGGGTAGAGCCCTCACCAGGGACCCACCCTTCTCCTCCACCCAGCAATTCCCTGCCCCTCTCCCCTATCAAGAGGAAGAACACGCACCAGGGCATGGTGCCGGCTAGCCAGAGAGCAGCAGCGCAGCAGGCCGCACCCCGGGCAGTGCACAGCCAGGGCCCAGGACCACCCAGCCAGGGAGGAAGGGTGAGGGCTGACTCCATCTCCCATTGACCAGCGCTTGCAGGAGACCAGAACCCCCCAGTGGCACAAGCGTTGATTCCCAGGAGATTCCAGTGTCCTCGCCCTGACATCAGCAAGAAGCCAGGGCCTGGGACAAATTACAGGACAGAAGTGGATGCCCACCAGGGAGCCCAGGAGGGAGGGCTTGGCCGCTGCACTGCCACGCCTTCCTCTGCGTCCACAGGGACTCTGCCGGAAAGGTCTATGCTGTATGCACATTGCACTGCAGTGCGAGGAGGCGCTGGGCCTCACATCTGCAGCAACAAGGTTCAATGCAGATGAGGGGCGGCACGCAGCAGGCCAGGGAGCAGAGGCCGCCGGGAGACGTGAACTTCCAGGGGCTTCAGGAGCCCCAGAAGGCTCTGCACATCCAGCAGCTGAGGAGTCAGCAGAGGCCTCAGATTCCTGGAGCCCACAGGCCACAGACAAGGTCCTGCATGGAGAGTGGGGCCACTGCATTTCTGAATGAGCTGGCCTGGGAGGGGCGGCCCAGCAGGGAGGTGGGTGTTGTTCCCACCCCTGTCCACTCTGATCTAAATTAAAACTGGAACTTCTCGCCAGTTTAAAGCTTCTCTCCACCCCCAGCGCAGGCCTGATGCACAAAGTCCTTGCATCAGCGGGGCGGAGCGGAGGAGACCATCTGCTTCTACCCCGGCGCTTCTCCTTCTCCACCCCCCACCAAGGTTCTCTGGGGTGGGAGGAGAGTGGGAGGGGACACCAGGGACTGTTGGCGCCCACACCGGTGCCCTGCACTGATGTTTGACCACACGCTTGCCATGGGGACCTCAGGCGCTGCCTGTCCTCACACCTGTGCCGGCTGACCGCTGCCCACCCACCCCAGCTCGTGCCCCAGTGGCCCAACACTCGCATCTTTCCTGCCTTCCCCTTGGGAGGAGCCTTCAAGCTGGCTGGAACTCCGCCGTTTTCTGGGGCCCCCACCCAGTAGCTTGATCTCATCCCAGACAGAGATGCAGAGACATGACTCCCAAGCGGGGATTTGGAGGTGGCGCCTGCAGCACAGCCAGGATCTATGCCAATTGGCAGCGGACATGGCAGAGGCCAGCCGAGACCCAGAGAGATGGGCCCGACACTTCCCCCATCCACACCAGGCAGGGGCCACCCCATCCCAGCAGAGCCTGGACCCAGCCCAGAAAGACAGAGGGAAGAAACCCAGAATTGGCAGAGTTTACACAATGGGGTTGATCCAGAAGACATTCAGTTACGGTTCTGTTATCAGGCTCCATGGAGCCTTGATTCCAACAATAAGCTTGCTTATGGAAAACTAATAATTATTTTTTGAAACTCTTTATTAAAGCATAATATACAGGCAGAAAAGTGTAAATATCCTAATTGTTGGGCTCAGGGAATCTTTTTCATGAACTAGGGATACCCACAAAAAAATAGTTGCTTTTTAAACTTTGTGTGTGTGGCCTAGGAGAATACTGTTCCCACCGCACAGGAAATGAGTCTTCCTGCCAACAAGGGTCTTTAATCCCCTTGCAGAGGCCCTCACAGACACGCACCACCCAGAGAGGTCCCAGACTCCAAGCAGAGCATTCAGCCTCCAGGAGGAGAGTGTCTAGCACGTTTCTTGATGGGGACCTGGGGGCCGATGTAGAACACACGGAATGGCCATCATGAGAATTATCTGTGAAGCTCGCGAAGCCCCGGCCGCACCTCAGCCAATTAATCAGAACCATGAAAACGGGACCCAAGCATCACATTTGTGAAATCTCCAAAGATGGCCCCACAGACAGCCCTGCCTGAGAACCGTGACTTGGGTTCACTCCACGATTTGTGTAACTGACTGGTTTCAATACACCAGTTCCCATTCTACTGCTGGCTTAGACAATCTAAAGGAATCCTGTCATCTCATGCGAGAAGTTAAAGAGCCACCGGAGGTCTGGTTGGCCTGAGTAGTAGCCTGCACAGGCTGTCAAGACAACTTACCCCAGACGAGGGGCGTTACAGCAGGTGTCCTCACAGTTCTGGAGGCCCAACGTCCAAGACCAAGGCTATAGCAGGAGTGGCTTCTTCTGAGGTCTCTGCCCTTGGCTTGCAGATGCCGTCCTCCCTCTGCGTCCTCACTTGGGCATCCCTCCCTGAGTGCTGTGCCCTAACTTCCTCTTCCTATGAGGACACCAGTCATTAGGGCTCACCCCAATGACCTCAATGTAACTTCATTATTTCTCTAAAGACTCTGCTTCTAAAGACAGTCACACTTTGAGGCACTGGAGTTAGAACTTCAATATATGAATTGAGTGGGACACAGCTAGCCTGTAACAGCCAGTTACATCTTACCTGGCTAGCAAAGGTGCCTGGTGTTGGGTCTGGGAATACTGGGGAGCCCCTTGCACAGGATGCTGTCTTCCTGAGAATACAGCATGATGGGCCATCCTCCTGATAAGCAGGGCTTCCAGCACCCGGAAAACCAGACCTTGCCAGCAGCCCCTGCCCTGACTGGCTTGCCCTGGCTGCTTCTGGAGGGATCTCCACACTTCACATGGAGGCTCTGCCATGCAGGGGAGGTGAATTTGAGCAGGAAGAGGCTGGGGAAAGGAGGCACTTTGAGACTGTTGCAATAGTCCTGGGAATAGGTCATGGGGACATGCGCTGAGGCATGGGCTGTGAGGGTGCGTGTCATCCCTGGAACCATTTGCAGACGTCTGCAAGCAGAAGGAGAGCCAGACTGCACGGAGGACTCACTGTGGTGGCCTGAGGATGCCACAGTTGACGTGCTAGGGGCAGCCGCCCTGCTCCAGGACCTTCTGGAAATGCGTCCCTCTCTGGACTCCATAACTGCAAAGGTGTTTTATTTCCTGGACCTTTTAGATCAAAGGACATTGTTTTAGGACTCTGAGCTGCTATTTCCATTTCTCTGGAGAAATCGTAAGAGGCAACAGCCAATTACTATCAGTAAGGGCTGAAGGAGCAAGAAAGAAAAGGGCTGTTTTCCCTTTAATAGCGAGACTCATCAAAGACCATACCATTGCTTGAAATAAACTCTGCCCCAATAGAAGATTCTGAATGGAAATTCCTTTGGCAGGAGGAAAAAGAATCAAGTCCTGCTAGTGAATTTGCACCAGGAAATATACTATTACGTGCTCTTTGAAGCCACCATGAAAAGAGAATATACCCCATTTGCTGCTTCTAGGAAAGCGAAGGCTGTCTCTCCACCTACATCAGCTGGTGGGGGAGCCCCCTGGGTGACCTCGCCATGCCCAGACCACCCGTCCGCCACTGCTTCCCTCAACCTTCTTCCTTAAGAATGGTGAGACGGCTCAACTGGAATGTTCCAGATGAAAAGAGACGCTTCATGATCACCTCCACTCCCATTACACCCCTTTCCCTTTAACAGAGTTAAACACTGCCTGGGTTTTATGTGTAAGTGGATCCGAAGACCACCCACTTGTTGGGAAGCTGAGGTTGCCAGAAAAATTCCCCGATTTCCAATATCTCCCTTCCTGGAGCTGAGAGCTTCATCTCACTACTAGTGGCTTAGTCTTTTGCACAAAGGTACAAGTTCTCAAACATTTTTCAGCAAGAGAACCATTTGTAAAATAAAATTTTACACAGCAACATTAATTTCTAAAATGGAGGAGAGCGTGGTCATCTGTCCCCAGTGCACCGCTCCATCCGTCCTTGGGAGGGGCACACACGAGTCCCACAATGTCCCAAGCGCTGCACAAGTCCCTGAGGGTACAGATGTCTGAGACGATTTCGCCTTGCACTCAGAGCACTGGCAGCCTCCAGCAGGAAAGATGCTGCAGCAAACGGAAAACTGTGATGCCCCGCAATGAGATGTGAGGAGGGAGAAACAATGAAGAGAGAGGGGGTGTGCTCCCCGCCAACCACACTGTAGATAAGCCCAATGAATGCCCCTGCAGAACCTTGACTGAATGATTCTCAAGATGAAAGAAGAAAGGGATAGGAATAATTGAACCTTTTTAGAAAGAGGGGCGGTGAAGGAGGTTTGCCCTGGGGGATATTCAAACAAGTGAGAAAGCAATAAAAATAGGAACGTAATGGTGCAAAAATTAATAGGCCCATGACAGGTGGAGGACGCACCTGAAAAAAGATGCTTCCAGCACAGGCTGAACACGTAGACAAAGGAGCCAGATGATTAGACTGAGGGTGGAATTTTCAATTAATAGTGCTTAAGGCTGGACTCAGTGGCTCATGCCTTTAACCTCAGCACTTTGGGAGGTCAAGGCAGGCGGATCACGAGTTCAGGAGTTTGAGACCAGCCTGACCAACATGGTGAAACTCCATCTCTACTAAAAATACAAAACTTAGCCCGGTGTGGTAGCGCCTGCCTGTAATCCCAGCTACTCAGGAGGCTGAGGCAGGAGAATCGCTTGAACCTGGGAGGCAGAGGTTGCAGTGAGCCGAGATCGTGTCACTGCAATCCAGCCAGGGGGACAGAGCGAGAATCTGTGTAAAAAAAAAAAAAAAAAGTGCTTAAAAATATGACTCCTTGGGAAAAAATTCAAGTTACAGTGTCACTCCAAACTATATCCCAAAGAAAATTCCAAATAGATTGACAAGCTGGAAGTTGAAAAGAAGTCATAAAATCTTTTAAAGAAAATCCAGGTGAGTACTTCACTGACTCTATAATAAGTCAGGTAAGATCTCCTAAAGTACTATATTGTTTTAGTCCATCTTTGCTATAACAGACCATCTGAGGCTGAGTAATTTATTAAGAAATAGAATTTGTTTTGGCCAGTTCTGGAGGCTGGGAGGTCTACGGTTCAGGGGCCGCATCAATGGGCTTCTGGCCAGGGCCTCGTGCTGCATCAGAGCGTGGCCATTATAACGGTCCCACGCTCGTGGTAACTGACTCACTCCCGTGAGAACCCATTAATATACCAGTCCACGAAGCGATTACCCACCTCCTAAAGGCCCCACCTCTCAATACTGTTACCTTGGAGATTCAGTTTCAACATGAGTTTCAAAGGGAACAGACATTTCCCTTTGAAACATTTCACAGCAAGTATGAAAACAGATAACAAAGGAAAATGTTATCTAAAATGGGAAAGTATTCACATCTCAAGTAATAAACTCAAATCACAGATCAGGAAAAAATATAAGCAGCAAAGGCATCGGAGAGTTCATACCCTTACTGTAGGAGGGTGCTTTAACAGTTTTTTCTCAAGCCAGGCTTTCAGTAGGAAAAAGAGGTGAAGACCTCATAGGCAACTCATAGAAGAAAAAAAGTAGAAATTGATGATGATTGTAAAAAGTATATTAAACCACACACATTTTTTTTCTTTGTACATTGCTATGTTTTCTAAATTTTGTAAATGACCATGTTATTTTCATAATCAGGAAAGAGCACAGCCACTGTAAATTCATCTAGATAAGGCTCAGAGCTAATCTGTGGAGCCAGGAGTCAGGACGGGGTTCACCTCCAGGGGTTGATTGCTGTCTGGGGCGGGATGAGGCACCCGTGTTCTATCTTGATTTGCTGGAGATCACATGGGTGTGTTCACTATGTCAAAATTCATCACAGTATACACTTCTAAAGTGTGTACTTATCTGTATTTGTATATGCTTTGATTTTTAAAGCTTAGCAAATTCAAAATACGTATATGGCAAAAGATATCACAAAAAATAAAAATGTACAAAAAATATTTTTAATGTGGATGACCAATAAGGTGTTAATGCCTAAAATATACAATTAGCATTTATGAACCCACAGGAAAAAGCCAGATGCCCAGCGGTAAAGTGGGAAAGAGATATGAATGGGCAGAAGTGAGTCAGAGCAAATAAGTCCAGCAAACCTGAAAAGATGCCCAAAGTCACGAGCAGCCAGGGAAACACATATCTGAGCAACAGGGAGACATCGTTACACCCATCAGGCCACAAAAAGATTTTTTTTTTCTTGAGATGGAGTTTCGCTCATGTCACCCAGACTAGAGTGCAGTGGCACAATCTCGGCCCACTGCAACTGCTGCCTCCCAGGTTCAAGAGATTCTCCTGCCTCAGCCTCCCAAGTAGCAGGGATTATAGGTGCCCACCACCATGTCCAGCTAATTTTTTGCATTTTCAGTAGAGACGGGGTTTCACCATGTAACCGGGCTGGTCTTGAACCCTTGACCTCAAGTGATCCACCCAACTTGGTCTCTAAAAGTGCTGGGATTACAGGTGTGAGCCACTGCACCAGCAAAAAGATTTTTAAAGAAAACTGTCACACACTTTGCTGATAGGGAGATGGAGAAAGGTCTCTAAAACACTGCTCAGGGGCGTGTGAAGATCCTGGCCTTTTTAGAAAGCTGCAACTGCTATTAAAATTGAAATGCAAATACCCCGAGGTTGAATTCAAGCTAATGGAGAAGGTAAGCAAACAAAGCCACTTTGCATTTTCAGGAAAACATTTATTTTCCTCGTGGTCTTCAAGGTCGTGTGAGTTCCACTGTTGGATTTTCCTCATTTCTTCTTCCTGGAGGGAGAGGCTGGCCTAGACCAGGGTCTGTGCTGCCACTCTCTCCATCCTGTGCACTGCAGCCAGCAGGAGCCTCTGAAAACACATCTAGGATGGTGACACCGCCTCTCGGTTGCTCTTGAATGAAACGTTCCTACCACACCGTCTGGGTTTGTCCCTACCGGCCCCTCCAACCTCCTTTCTCCAAACCCGGGGTGCCGTCCCTGGCCCGGCCCTGGCCCTCTGGGCTGTTTCAGTTTCCGGACTACACCAAGCTCTTGGCCACTTGGCACCTCTCGTGGCCTCCGATGCCGTCCCTTCTCTTCCCTGGGCATGGAGAGGCCTCCGTTTGTGCTCCCTGTCCCAGGAACATTCCCAGCACTCACACGGTGCTGATTCATGAGTCTGTCTCCCTCAAAGGCTGGAGCTCGGGAGCCAGAACCCCTCCACCTCAGCCTCCGCCACGCCGCAACCCCAGCAGTGTCCCGCACGAGGAAGGAGCAGGAGGTACTGATGACTGGCACACTCGGACCTCCTGCCCTCTGGCAGCTGAGCCGTGAATGGCCAGTGTTGTGTGCCGGGAGAGGGAGGGTGGGAGAAAGAGGTGGCCACAGCCATCCTGGTGTCTCCTGGAGGTGGCCGGTGCAGGCCCAGGACCCTCAGGCCTTCCCTCACTGTCCAGGCGTCCCCCCAGCCCCTCCCATGCTGGATGCCCAGACAATACCCCACAGCCCCAGAGGCCACTCTGGTCTTGGTCTGGTCTTGGTCCAGGCCAAGCAGCAGAGTTGTGACCTCTGCATTCCTCGTTTTTTAACCTGAAAAATGGGCAACGGAAAGGAGGAGGAGGACGATGACACCCAGGGCCAGCCCCACAGGTGTGAGGCCTGGGCAGACTCACAGGGCCCAGCTGAGCCCACAGGGGCCCCGTGCTCTGTTCAAGGCCTGGCCGTCGCTGCCTTGGAAGTCTGAAGGACTTCTGAACCGGGCGCCCCCACTTCCATTTCGCCCTGGGCCCCAAAAACAGCCCACCACTCAGGCCTGAGAGTGCCTACGCAGGAGAGCTATGGGCTGAGGGCTGAGGTGCTGGCTGCCAGGCTGCACCCGGGGGCTGCTGTCCTGACTCCTGACAGTCTGAAGACACCTGAGGGCTCCCACGGCCACCAGCCACCCCCCGCCTCAGGAAGCAAGCGGTGGAGATGCCCAGCGCCTTTTGCTTCTCTCCCCCGCTGCTGGAGAGCCCCCTCTATGTACTAAGAAAAGCCAGGTCACTCCAGGAACTTGCCCTGCAGCTTCCCGTGGACACGTGACAGCTCCTGCCCCTCGGGCTTGGCGGGGGGCTGGAAACCCCTCTCCCCTCCCCTCTCCCCTCGCAGGCAGGCCCTTGCCGCCCGCCCTCACCAGGGCAGCTTTATGACAGGGATGATGGGCCTCGAAGGGGAGAGAACCCTGTTGCATGTCAATATCCAGGCTCATTAGGAAAGAGATATTTCAAGAATTATATATGCAAACAGTGAAAAGGCAAATGGTTTTAATAATGACTTATTAAAAGGCCTTTCCCCGGACTGAGAGTCCCATGGCTCATAAAGCCCCCAGCACTTAGCGGAATGGATTTAAGGCATGCTCCTCGCAGCTCTCCCCCGCTTTGCTGACATGGGTCCCCTCCTGGGGGCTCTGGTCTGGTTTGTTTTTCAGTGGCCCAGGAGGCTCGGGTCTGGCTGGGTGCTGGGTTCCCATGGCTGCCTTTCGCTGCAGCTAGAGACGAAACGTGGACTCCATTCTTCCAGAGCCTTCCGAGGGCACACTATAAACCCACAGCCGGCCCTGGCGAGGTGCCTCCTCTCTGTGCCTCAGTTTCCTGCATCTGTGGCTGGGGAGGGGCTGAAGTCGTGTGCTCTGAGCCTTCTCCGTGGTGGGCGCCCCGCTCAGTCCAGATCGCACCCAGCAGTGCTCGGATGGGCCCAGGACACAGAGGGCAGCAGAGCCGGCCGATCCTGGCACTCAGGCACTGGCCCCACAGTAGAGCCTCAGCTGAGGGATGAAATCCAAGATTATTTCAATACCTCCTCTTCTAATTTCGAAAAGCCGATGAGAGAAACACTTGAGTTGACCTCTGAAAGTAAAACCTCCAGAAGTGAGAGCTTGAACCCACTTCACCTCATTTCCATCATCGGCACCACTCTTTCTGCCGTGTGTTAATAGCTCTTGAGAAAAACGAGGTTGGCTCAGCGGGAGATGGGATGGGCTCCCCTTGAGGACTGGCCATGGGAGGGCAGAGGAAATCCACAGGGCACCGGGTGACTGCCCTGGGGAGTGGGATGCACGAGCAGGACCCCAGACCCGGAGCCTGGAGGGGCCCAGAAGACCCTCACTCCATGAGAGAGGCCAGGACTAGAGGCAGGTGAGGGAATCAGGTTCCTAGACACAAAGAGGGAGGCCAGGGGAAAATGGGGGGAGGGCCAGATTGGAGCCCTGGTACCCACCAAGGTGATGGAGCCCTGTGGCTGGCAGGTGTGGGCTCAGTGACCTCAGCTGGGTCAGAGAGAGACCCAGGGCAAGAGTCAGGAGATGCTGATCTGGACAGGGCCTTAGACCGCAAGATCCAGCACCCATTCTACAGACAGCACCTGTCTGTCCACCAAGGTGCAGACCGGCGAGACACAGCCCCCAATTCTCATGGGGAGTTGGGGCTGAGCTGGGATCTGCACCCTGTTCCTACATCTTGAGACAGAGCCCACTCCACCAGGCCAGTCCGCACACGGCTGGATCAGCAAAGGAACACAAGCAGCCTGGCTGTCCTCGTGGGGCCTCCCTGCCATGGACTGCCTTCCTGGCTGACCCAGAGACACCCAGGCACAATGCTCCCAAATTACCCCATCTGCGAGCTCCTCTGCGGCCTGCAAGACCCTGCCGCTGCAGCGTGAAACACACAACCTAAAGGGCGCCCCACACCGGGACAGAGCCTGGGAGGCAGCCCTGCTGGCAGCAGGCCCTCGAGGGACACATGTAAGACAAGAGGGAGGCCAAGCGCCTTCTGGGGGAATTTGGGGGAAAGGAAGGTCATTTACGCTATTCCAGTATCCCGGCTCTGTAGGAAAGCTGTGGGGCCCGGGGCAGGGTCTTCTCTTCCAGCAGGACAACCGCTCAGAAAGCAGTAGTTAAACAAAACATCACGGAGACTGTGAAGCATGCGTTCACCTGAGGTCTCCTCCCACCCACCATCCTGCTGCCCCTCCGGCCCCACAGACCAGTGTTAGGGAGTGAATGTACGATCCCTGGGAGCAGGTTTCCAACAGGTTCTCCTGCTCTGTGCCCCCCACCCCAAGCCGGGCTTGTCTCAGGATCGTGATGTGCAGAGAAAGCTGGTGGAGAACCTAAACTGTGGCACCATCAGCCAGCAGCCTGCCCTGGGAATCGCCGAGAGGAATCCCCACAGTATCTTGGGACTGGCAACAGCTGGAAGACACCACACCTAGTCCTGAAAGGCAAGGGGCTGGGGGAGTAGCTAATGGCAGCTGGAGAGAGAGAACTGCCCTGTCGTAGGTTGGGTTCTTCAGAAGCAGGAGTTGAGACAAAGGCAGGATACAAGATGTTAATGAGGGTCCAGCACCTGGACAGGAGGGAGGGCGCCGTGGTGGAGGGAGGCGTTCAACTGCAGTACAGCCTATTAGAAAGCTCCCGAGTGCGCAGAACCCCTCAGCCTCCCACGTGGGTCTCCCAAGACCCTCTCCCAGTCTCTGGGTGTGAGCTGGATATAAGAAGCTTGACCCAGGCCCATCAGGGCTCATCCCTGGGATCCTGAAGAGCTAGCAGGTAGAGGCTGTATTCTGACCACTCCCCAAAGCTGGGAGCAAGTCCTTCCTGGCAGGGGCGTCTGGGTGGCGCATCTCCAGGTCTGCCACATAGGCTGAGAGGAGCCGACACCTCACCAGAAGGGCAGAAGCTGAGACAATGTTTGGGTGCAGGCAGAAGTAGAAGGCAAATGACAGCAACAGACAGTGTGGCAGCTAGGCGACCTTGCCCAGCTCCTGCCCCTTCCACTGTCTCTCCCCGGCTGCCAACCTGACCAGAAGCCAAACAGCAGAGACACTGCTGGGGTCTGGGCCATGCAGTCAGCCTCCTGTAACACAGAGAGTGGCAAGAAGGATGGAGGTGGGTCTGGACCAGCAGCAGACAGCCAGCATACTGGTCAGCAAAGCATGGCACTGTCCCTAAAGATGCTGGGCTTCGTTTTCCTTTATTATTACTTGGATTTGAAGGAGCTTGGAAAGCATGAGGAAGTTTACAGAAGACTAAAACACACACACACACCATGCACATATGCACATGCATGCACACACAGGCACACACTCACCTGTGCCATGTACACACACATCATGCATAATGCACATCACACACATATGCATGTGCACACATGCACACACAGGCACACACACAGCGTGCACACACACCCCATGAATATATGCACATGTATGCACACCTATGCTCATACAGGCACACACTCTCACACCTTGCACACACACACACACACACACGAGCTACACTTTGTTGCCTTGATTCTTTTATAGCTTTCTCAAATGTTTTCTATAGATGTTGGTGCATTTGAATATGCTACACTACATCTTCAATTAATTTTCATAATACATACTTTTCAAAAATTACCTTCTTCAACCACTTTTTCAAACTCTTTTAACTTAGAATGGTAAGAATTGTTCTCTTCATATTCTGGTTTCTCCAGGGCTAGTCTTCTGAGGGGCAGCCACGTTTTCTCGCGCTTCTTTTTGATTGCTAGTTAGTGGTTATCTATTCTGTTTTCCTGGAGTCAGCCCTCGGTCTTCGCTCCTCAGTTCAGTTGTTTTCATTTTCGAATTCATTATTTCTGCTGTTATCTGCAGTCCTTACTTCTGCTTTCCTTGCGTTTGTCTTTTATTTCAAGTAATTTCTTAATTTCCTTTGACAGTTTAAAACTGTGGAATTATATTATCAGTATAGTCCAAGCTACATCTAATAAGCTCTAGCATGTAACTTTTTCTTTTTTGTTTTTTTCTGAATATAGCATCTTTGCTGATTTGGTTTTTCTTTTTTTTTTTTTTCTGAGACTGTCACCCAGGCTGGAGTGCAATGGTGCCATCTCGGCTCACTGCAACCTCCACCTTCCAGTTTCAAGCGATTCACCTGCCTCAGCCTCCCGAGTAGCTGGGACTACAGGCGCCTGCCATCATACCAGCTAATTTTTGTATTTCTTTTTTAGTAGAGAAGGGGTTTCACCATGTTGGCCAGGCTGGTCTCAAACTCCTGACCTCATGATCCGCCCGCCTCGGCCTCCCAAAGTGCTGGAGTTACAGGTGTGAGCCACCGCACCCAGCCTCGTTTTTCTCTTTTATCCATAAGATGATTGTTTTAAGTTCCCAGGAAGTAGGTCTTCTGGTTCCAATGTATTCCTGAATTTTTATTTTGACTGTTATTACACCATAGTTAGGGGATGTGACCTGTATTGTCTCCAGCATTTAGGATGTACTGCTGATCCAGGGGCACAGGAAGTAAGGTGGGTGCTGTCTGCACAGATAGTCACAATACAGACTTCCACAGCACAGTCTTCCATTATCTGCATACTCGAGACCCTGATGTGGTCGCTGATATGCTGAGAATCCCCACAGCAGACGGCGTCAGCAGGGCAGGGCTGAGTAGCTGTGGGCAGCACCTCTCACAGGAGCAGGGCCGCCTGCCCAGCCTGGAGAAAAGGGGACCCAGACATTGCCTTTCTCAACATTGAACCCCTAAACACGATTTCTGGCTATCAGGAGTCTGGGGTTAGGCTATTGGGACCGTCAGACTCTTCCCACTGCACCACCAGCCCCATTAGGAATAAAAGGGGAGAAATTGGGGCTTTGCTTTAAAGAGTTCAGTGGTCAGCATGTGTCCCCCACAAATTGACATGTTGAAATCTCATCCCCAAGTGAAGGTGGGGCCTTACATTAGGAGGTGATGACGTCACAGAGGCAGACCCCTCATGAATGAGATCATGCTGCTTTTCAAAGAAGCCTGAGAGATGACACCTACCAGCCGGAAGGCAGCTCCACACCAGACACTGAAGCTGCTGGTCCTTCAACCTCGGACCTCCATCTTCCAGAACTGTGAACAACACATGATTTCTGACGTTCATAAGCCACCCCGTGTACAGTATTTTGTTACGGCAGCCCAAATGGACCAAGATAGGCGCTAAAGGTAAATGTCCACCTCCAGCCCACCCACAGAGCTAACAGACAGGTCCTCAGCTGCAGGCCTGGGGTAGAAGGGCTGCCAAAGGGGCTGTGGGGGTGATGGGGGGCTGCATCCCTGTGGCCCCACTTGGCACAGGGGCTTATAAGCACTGCACCAGGAGGTGTCTTGGATCATCCCTGAGGTAGATCACTGCACCAGCTTTATTGGATCATTTCTGAAGTGTGAGCACTGCACAAGGAGGTGTCTAGGGTCATCCCTGAGGTGTGAGCACTGCAGCAGGAGGTCTTTGGATCATCATACCTGAAGTGTGAACGTCTCACGTGTCTTATTTCAAGTGTCTCATATCATGCCTGAGGTGTGAGCCATGCACCAGGAGGTGTTTTGTATCATCTCTGAGGTGCAGGCAACGCACCAGTAGGTCTTTTGGATTATGCCTGAGGTTTGAGCACTGCCCCAGGAAGTGTCTTTTATCATCCCTGAGGCATGAGTCCTGCAGCAGGAGGTGTCGTAAATAATCTGAGGTGTGAGCACTGCACCACGAGGTATCTGGAGCATCCCTGAGATGGCAGCAGTGTACCAGGAGGTGCCTTGGATTATCCCTGAGGTGTGACTCATGCACCAGGAGGTCTCTTGTATCGTCCCTAAGGTGGGACGATCCCATGATGTGTCTCGGATCAAACCCGAGGTGTCAGCACTGCACCAGGAGGACTCTTGTATCGTCCCTGAGGTGGGACGATCCCATGATGTGTCCCGGATCAAACCTGAGGTGTCAGCACTGCACCAGGAGGACTCTTGTATCGTCCCTGAGGTGGGACGATCCCATGATGTGTGTCCCGGATCAAACCTGAGGTGTCAGCACTGCACCAGGAGGATTCTTGTATCGTCCCTGAGGTGGGACGATCCCATGATGTGTCCCGGATCAAACCCAAGGTGTCAGCACTGCACCAGGAGGACTCTTGGAGCACTGCACCAGCAGGTGTCTTGACTCATCCCTGAGGTGTGAGCACTGCACCCGGAGGTCTTTGGATCATCATCTCTGAGGTGTGAGCACTGCACCAAGAGATGTTTTGGATCACCCCTGATTTGTGAGCACTGCACCAGGAGGTGTCCTGCATCATTCCGAGGTCAGAATACTGCATCTCAAGTGTCTTGGATCATGCCTGATTGTGCCTGAGCAGCAGGTGACTTAACTCATCCCTGAGGCAGGAATACTGTAACAGAGGGTATCTTGGATCATGCCTGAGGTGGGAGCATGGTACCAGGAGGTGTTGAATTATCCCTGAGGTGGGAGCACTGTTCCAGGAGGTGTCTTGGATCATTCCTGAGGTGGGATCACTATACCAGGAGATGTCTTGGGTCATCCCTGAGGTGCAGTAATATGATTTCATTGTGTCCCCACCCAAATGTCATCTTGAATTGTAGTTCCCATAATTCCCACATGTCACAGAAGGGACCCAGTGGGAGGTAACTGAATCATGGAGGTGGTCACCTCCATGCTGTTTTCGTGATAGTGAGTTAGTTTTCAGCAGATCTGATGCTTTTATAAGGAGATTTTCCCCTTTTGCTCAGCACTCCTCCTTCTTGCCATCCTTTGAAGAAGGATGTGTTTGCTCCCCCTTCCACCATAATTGTAAGTTGTTTGAGGCCTCGTCAGCCCTGCAAAACTATGAGTCATTTAAACCTCTTTTCTTTATAAATTACCCAGTCTTTGGTAGTTCTTTATAGCAGTGTGGGATTGGACTAATAAACATCCCCCAATGATTCAATTACCTCCCACCAGCTCCCTCCCATGGCACATGGAAATTATGGGAACTACAATTCAAGATGAGATTTGGGTGGGACACAGCCAAACCCCGTTATTTCATTCATGGCCCCTTTAAAATATCATGTCCTCACACTTCAAAACACAATTATGTATTTCCAACAGTCCCCCAAAGCCTTAATTCATTCCATCATTATCCTCAAAGTCCAAATCTAAAGTCTCATCTGAGACAAGGCAAGTTCCTTCTGCCTATGAGCCTGTAAAACCAAAAGCAAGTTAGTTACTTCCAAGATACAATGGAGGTACAGGCATTGGACAAATACACTCATTCCAAATGGAAGAAATTGGCCAAACCAAAGAGGCTCCAGGCCCCATCCAAGTCCAAAATCCAACAGGGCAGTATCCAAACCTTAAAGTTTGGTTATGTCTCCCTTCTGCAATGCCCTAGCAGAGGTTCTCCATGAGGGCTTTGCCCCATAGCAGACTTCTGCCTGGACATCCAGGCATTTCCATACATCCTCTGAAATCTAAGTTGAGGTTCCCAAACCTCAGTTCTTGACTCCTATGCACCCACAGGTCCAACACCACAAGTAAGCCACCAAGGCTTGGGGCTTGCACCCTCTGAAGCAACAGCCTGAGCTCCATGTTGCTTTAGCCACAGCTGGAACTCACTCCTATCACCAAATCCCTATACTACACAAAGCAGCAAGGCCTTTCAAACAACCAGATCTCCTGAGAACTCACTCAGTATCAAGAGAACAGCAAGGGGGAAATCTGCCCCCGTGATCCAATCACCTCCAACCAGGTCCCTTCCCCAACACTGGGAATTTCAATTCAACATGAGATTTGGCTGGAGACACAGAGCCAAACTATATCAGCACTTAACCTCATTTGAGTCACCATGGGCAACCAGGAGGCTTGAATAACCAACCCACTGCTTCCAGACTAGATGGCTTTCTGTGTGACCCCAAGAGAGACTCCCAGCCTCTGCTGATTCCTATGTAAAGTGTGGGTCAGAACTGGATGGTATCGTAGGTTCCTTTAGCTCCATATGATTCTCATATAAAATTCCACCCAGCAGTCGGGCAAGAGGTGCACTGGGGAGAGGAGGTGGAAGCCGCAGGTTGTTGATAAAATCCTGAAATCCCTTGGCTCTGTGCTTCAAACAAGCACCTTCCCAACATCTATGACTGTCTTTGAACTGCTCATAAAGAGCGCTGATTAATGTGACACTTCACATGCCCACTATGAAATTAGGAAGGCCCTTAGATCTTCAAACCCGTGGTCCCGGTGCCTTCGCCCCATCAATCAGAGATGAAACTGCCATTGCGCTGCAAGGAGACGAGGCCATTCTGGAGTTTTGCCATGAAAGAATCGCTGGGACTCAAAGGAGGGGAAAACAAGGGAAGGGGAGAGGGGGAGAGGGGGAGAGAGGGAGAGGGAAAGAGAATCTGCTTCCAGAAGGAATAAATTTGTGCATGTACTTTGATCCTGCTATGATTTTTATTTGTTTTAGCCACATCCTTTTCACTGCACCACTCAGCTAAAGGTGCTTTAAATTAGATGGTGCTAGGAAACCCTCTTCCTCCCCCTTCCTTCCCCTGCCTGCCACACGGGCCCACAGTCTTCAATCAGTGTGAGATGTATAATCAGGCCATGCTCAAATGTAACTGGAATAAATTGAGACAAATAAACTCAAAGGCAGCACATGCATTTGGAATGTTCTTTGCCAGGGTTTCCTAACGTGCTTGCAGGCAGCTAACTCTCAACGCAAACAAAAAGTGGCAGTGTTTACCCAGCTTTGCTTTGGAGCATGTTGAAAGCCTCTGACTCACAGATCGCTGCTGATTGAATCTGTGCGTACATCGGTGTACACTGTCCCCCAGCTGCCTTCCTTCCCTGTTCCATGCTCTTCCCTTTCCCAGGTGATCAGGCTGAACAGGGACTTGTTTGGGGTCCTCTGTTCCTCTCCTCTACCTGCCTTTAATAGGATAGCACAAAGATCACGAGGCCCTTGAGAGCAGATATGAGAAGTGAGAATCACGTCTCACTGTGAGGACCCCTGGGACTTTTGTTAAAACAAAGCAAACCAGTCCCTGGCATGGCCAGCCCGTTCTGCTTAGCATTCAGGAGAGAGCTGCCTACCAGAAACCTCTTCGTTGGTGCTCTTGTTAAAGAAGATGCCTCAGGGCACCTTTAAGGGACGATCTGAAATGAACCCCTTACCTTCCAAAACCTTCTTTCTCGGCCAACCTTGTTCCATGACCAGCCACGTGGCTGTGGATTTACTGGCTCTCCGGACCCTCACCTTCCCATCGGGTGCCATCTTGCCCATGTCTCTTGTCCATGTCACACACATCAGTTGTCTGTTACTGCACTGCCAGGCACAGCCATGCTGGTCTCAGAGCCACTGGTTCCCAGCACGGAGGTGAGCTCCAGGGGTACAGTGATGATGAAGGTACTAGGTGCCTAGTAGCTACAGACTTTGTATCGTATCCATTTCCAATGATTAAACAGGTGGGAGTGCAGTGGTGCAATCATGGCTCATTGCAGCCTCAACCTCCCAGGCTCAAGCAATCGATCCTCCCACCCCAGCCTCGCAAGCAGCTGGGACTATGGGCATACCACCATGCCTGGCTAATTTTTTAAATTACTATTTTAGTAGAGATGGGGTCTTGCTATGTTGCCAAGGCTGGTCTCAAACTCCTGACCTCAAGTGATCCTCTCTCCTCAGCCTCCCAAAGTGCTGGGATTACAGATGTGAGTCACTGTGCCTGGACCAAGTATGTACATTTATACATAACACCCATTTTTTTGTGATTTCCTTAGCTTCACTCTATGAACTGATAGCTTGCCACGCCTCTGCCATACTCTCTGACAGTTTCCACAGTCTGATATCCCATGGGTCAGTCTCTCTCTCTTTCTCTCTCTCTCTCTCTGCTTTCTTGGGTTCCTCTTCGGCTGCCAAGAATTTATTTTCTCAACCTGTGACAGCACTCCAAGTTCCCCAGTTTCCTATGGGGAATCACGCCTCCCCTGCTGCGCTTAGACTGTTGGGAACATTCCAGGTAATCAGCTTCTACAGCAGAAGTGACAAGGCCTGAGTAGCCTCTCATTAGATTTGGAAGAACCGGAGAGCAGGTCTGGGTGGCCCACCGCCCAGCTCCTACCACCAGGCTGTGGCACTTCCTGCCCCGAGTTTCATTGATTTCACACCTGGCACCCAGTCCTCAAGGCCATTCTGGGAGCATCCTACTCCTCCCCCAGACAGACACACGCACTGGACATCCTTTCAGTAAAACCATCTGTGATGAGATCCAGTCTGGAAGGTACATGTTAGAAACCTTTCCCTTGTTTTCTTACGCATCTCTTTTGAATTCCTATATCTCAGATCAATTCTGCCAGTTAACACTTCCCAGGAAAGTCACCGACCCCTCTGATACCAGAATGTATCAGGAGAGAGTCTGTGGCAGGGAGAGTAATGCTCCTCAATGTTCGACCCAGTCTCCACATTGTCCTGCCTTCTTGCCACACAGCCGGAGCAGGGTCATATGGCTGGTTCTGGACCAGTTTGGGTCCCGAGTGATGAGTGATGTGTGTCACCTCTGGGCCAAAATACAGAAGAAACAGTGCATGACCCTCCAGGGGCCCTTTCCCCTGCTACACTCTCCCAGATGGTGGAGTCTCCATCAGCTTGGTCCTGGGTGTCTCAGGAGAGCGGAGCCCCTGCTGACCTCCACAGAACATGCAGCCTGAAAAAGCACTCAATCTGTGCTGCGTCAGTTTCTGGGACACCAGGATTGGCTCCAAGTCATTCTTAATACAAATGATTTCTATGTCTTGGTTAAAAATATCCCCCCTCCCCAAGGATACAAAAATACTCTCCTATCTGTCCTTATGGAATGTTTCAATGTTTCCTTATTACACCTAAATCTTTAATCCAGCTGGAATGTACTGTATGTATGGAATGGCAGAAGAGGTTACTTTTTAGGTAACATTTTTTCTCCATGGATAGCCAGTGATTTAAAGTCTTGTATTCAATTCTCTCTACTTACTTGAAATGCCACACATATCAAATGATAAATTACACCACATACAGTCTCCCTATCTGGAATCTCTGCACAGGGATGGGTGCACTAACTGGAATTACAGTGCCTGTTGCCAGGTCAGTATGTTTGGGGAAGTTACTTCACATGTTCACCATTTCTCCTCGAGCCAGTGCCTACTCTGGACAGTCATGATACAAAAGGGTAGGGGCCGCATTCCAAATGAGCGTGTGTAGGAAGGCACCAGAAACCTTTCAGGGAGCAGACACGGGGAAGGGCGGAGGGGGAGGGCCATACATATCAAAAGTTTTTCTGAGGACGGTCAAGGGGACTTGCCAAGCCCACCTGATGAACAAAAATTGAGAGCAGAAGAGGACAGAGCCCATCAGCCCCCGAAAATCTCCAGCTCCAGGACCAAGAAGCAGAGTCCTGGAGGCAGCCTCCCTCATGCCAGGACAGCGCTTGAGACTGCTGTGAGGCAGAAGCCCAAATCGGACCTGCACTGCTCTCCAGCAGCTTCCAGACACAGATGGAGGCCTGGGCCATGGCCTGCGCTGGGACAGGGGGTGGGAAGAGCAGCTACAGGTACAGCTGTCGTTACCCAGCATACAAGGACCCCATGCCAGCAGCTCACAATGCCATGGACCAACTACTTTTTAAGATCAGCTGTGTCTTCTCTTTCTCAGGCCACCACTCTCTCCAATAACAGGGAAAAAGGCAACAGGAAACGCTGGCCAAGTTAAATCACTTGATATTTCAAAATATTATTCAACCACAACCATTTTAATTATCTAAGAGAATTTGCATTTGTGTGGTTCCTTAAACTGTACTCTTCTTTTAACACAATTTTTTTGAGAAAAGGTCTCACTATGTTACCCAGGCTGGTCTCAAACTTCTGGGCTCAAACGATCCTCCCCACTCAGCCTCCCAGAGCATTGGAATTACAGGCGTGAGCCACCACGCCCAGCAAAATTGTACTCTTTCTTCCTGTCTTTAAAATTCGCTTGACTTCCAGTTCAAAATGGCAGACTGAAGTATTTACATCGTCTGCCACAAATCCCATTAAAATAACAAAGTCAATATGGAATTATCAATATATTTCCTACTGCACTAGAAATACAGAATGGTGCCTGATTCTGGAGGATGTGAGTAGAACACCTCACACCGATGCCAGAGCAAGATGGAGGGAGACGCCGAGGGCAGCACGGGTATGGGACGGGCTTTCCCTGAGGAGCCTCAGCAACAACTCATGTGTGGCAACATTTGTGACCTTCAGCAGGACGGGGGCATGGGACTGTGATGGGACTCCCGGCAGACCTCCTAGGACCTCCGGAATAGATACAGAGAGCTTGGCTGAACCACACACCCTGACCCCGACCAGGCTTCAGCTGGCAACAGCTCCTAAGTAGTGGGGTGACTTGCCTGGGGGCCATAGCAAGAACCTGCGGCCACAGAGAGACACAGGGAGCATGCCCCCAGTCACCAGCCTGACAAAGGAAGGAAACAAAGGCTTGGACGGTGGTAAAGTCACTCCAGGACAAAGCCTCCTAGGCCGTCCTAACATGCAGGACATTCCATTAATTTCGCTTAGTAAAACGTGACCCAAGAACTGCAGGTCAGGAACCAGGGGATTCCATGGGCCAACCTCCCCCTTGGCCCCATTGAGGTATTGGCTGAACGAGCACAAGCCCCAAGCTCCGTTCTAGGCCAGGGAAACACAGCCCGCTCCTCAGAGGAGCCTGAAAATGTACAGTGTGTCCAGCGGAGCCCAGGGCAACTCCAGTCCACGAAGTTCGGATGGTACCGATGAGTCGGGTGTCAGGCCTCACCTCCTTCCCCTTCCCCTGGCAGAAGCACCTTCGGAACAGGGCACACTGATCACCTGTGCCCAACAAATGAAGGCCAACAGGTGGCCTGAGCCCCCACTCAGCACCGCCCAGGAGCCTGGACAGCCAGCTGCTGGGGTTCACACACCCACTCAGGAGGGAGGACACGCATGCCCATCGGCTCTGTCCGCCTGCCCCTGGGGGCCGCTGCACTGTGAGCAACTCCAGCCTCCCAGGTCGTCAGTCACTCCTGCCATCCAAAAGAACCACCGAGGAAGGGGAGCATCAGCCAGCTCCTGAGGTGGGAAGTGACGGGCTCCAGATTGCATTTTTGGAAAATACGCACCAAGAAAGGACTGGGCCAGGCCAGATCCCTCCTTCGCTTGGGACCTCAGGGGAGGAGGGGTTCTAGAAAGTCCGAGTTATCAGGGAGGAGGGGATTTGAATCTCAGCACTGACTCTGACAAGCTGTGTGACCTCAAACAAACCACCCGCTCTCTGTCCAATAGGCCCTTCAGGGATGTGACCCCAGTGGGCCTGGCCTGGGGCAGACGCTGTGAGTTGGCACCACGTCATGTTGGCATGGGCTGCAGCCCCCTCGGAAACGTTTCCTTTCGGTCCTTGTTAGCCGGTGTCTTTGGGGTCACAGTGAGTGTTGAGCACGGCAGCAGGGAGCCCCCTCCACCCACCCCACTCCCCTAGGACTCCAGCTCCCCTCTCACCGGTTATACAAAGAAGACATCAGCCTACGGAACCATGTGCTGTGTATACTCCTCACTGCAAACCCCCCCCTAAAGGTCAGAGACCCAGGGGACCCACACGAGAACAAGAGGCCTCTGCCTCTGAGGTCAGGCCTCTGATCATGGCCGTGTGTGCTGTGACGCCCTGCATGGCTCTCCTCTCCCAGGAGGCCCGCCCAGCTCAGCTCTGCCTGCGGGAAAGGCCGCAGAGCTCTGGGGGCTGGCTTTCCTCAGCCCAAGTAATCACAGATGTGTGTCTGCACATGTCACCGGCCAGACACCCGCGACCCTGCAGTAGATCCTCATTAACCCAGGGACTCAAGGACTCCGAGAGGAGTGAGGGCCAGAGAGGAGCAGGGAGGGTCTGAGCGCAGGCAGGGATGGGGAACCCACAGAGAGGCCAGGCGGCCTGTGCCCGTGCTGATGGGCAAGGAGCACCACCCGAGGGCGCAGCCTGCCTCGGGGTCGGGGATGGTTGTGGGGAGCCTGAGCAGGGCAGGTTGGGGAGCCACAGGGAAGAGCTTATGAATCAGAGTCCTGCCCCCTCTCCCTCCCTCCTGAGCCCGGCTATTAAACCCCTTCTGGCCTCCAGATGCGCTGTCTGCAAGCTATTTCCCTCTTGTTATTTCAAGCTCAGGGCCTTGATCTTTTGCCACTTTGGAAGGAGCGGAGAAACAAAGGGATCTGGTGCTGTTGCTTAATAGCGCGGCTGGCTGGGCCCGCTGGGCCGGCCTGTGTCTGCTGCTCTGTGCCGTCACTGCAGAGCCATCCCTTTGATGGGAGCAAGGCAGGAACCCGGCCCAGGAGTCCTCTGAGAGCCGCTCAGCAGCTCCCTCTCCTGTCCCCGCAGCCTTCACCTCCTGCAGAGGGAGCCGGCAGCCCACTGTCTACCTCCTCACCCCGGTGGCCGGTGACCACTCACAGGCAAGGGGTCCATAGGGAGCCCTCGTGCTCCCCAACGTCTCAGAGCACAGTGCAGCGCGCCACCAGGGCTGCTGGGTCCTCGACTGCACTTCACTCAAGCTGCAGGTGCAGCGCCCCCTGCAGGCCATGTCAGCCCCCCACCCTCCTGCAGTATGTCAGGAAGAGCACTGAACTGGGAGTCCGCAGGCCTGCGTTCCAGTTGCGGGCACGCCCCAGGCAGGCTGGACCTCTGCTTGCCTGGTTGGCCTCTGTGGCACTGGCTCTGAATTCAGGGCTGGCCCCAGATGGGGACACAGCAGACACTTGCTGAGTGATTAAAATCCCAGCTCTGCCATGAAGAGCCATGTGACCAGGGCCAGTTACAATCATTCTTCATTCCCTCCCTCCTGGATTCACACAACCCTATAAGTACCCTGACCTCCTGCTCTGTGCCAGACAATAAATGGACATCATCCCTGCCCTCAGCTGTAATGAATGTAACAAGGGCTGTGACAGAGACCCTGATGGAGGACATCAGGGTGTCCCACCAGAGGGACGGATGGACATCAGGATGGCAGCTTCCCAGGTTGACACCCATCCTGAGCCCAAAGGACGGAGGGAGTTTCTCAAGTGACGGAAAAAGGGAGACTGGTCCACACAGAGGATGAAACCTGGGGGTACCTGGAGACAAAAGAGATTGAGGACATTTGGGGACCACTTAGGAACCTGTGTGGCAAAAAACCTCAAAGAGGCAGAAAAGAAGACTTGCTAAAGGGGACTGTGTGTCCCCCTGAGAGCCAGGAGCCATGCAGAGCAGACAGTAGGGAGGGGACCCACCTGCAAACTGTGAGGCGCTGACCCACCAGCTGGGGAACTGCAGACAGCAGCTAGTGCAGAGGTCACTGTACCCCAAAATGGCAGGGGCCACAGCCAAAGAGGAGGGAGAGGTAGCTCTGAGAAGAACAGGGAAGAATGGTCACCAGGACCTGGGGCTGTGCACCCCAGAGCAGGCAGTGGCATGCAGCCCCCTCCAGACAAGGTGCCCAGCAGGAACACAAGTACCATCTGGGAGGGCTCTGTTTGGGTGGCACTTGGTGTGCTGTGACGGAAACAGGTGGCAGGAATGACCAGGCATAGGGCAGGCAGATACAGCCATCCAGTGTCAGACGTCAGGAGGGCAGTCTAGGCCAGAGGCAGGGGAGGAAGCCACAGCAAATGCAGGGAAGCAGAGCCTGGGGATGGCAGGGACCCAGGGCAGCCACCACACTCGAGGGCTGGAGAATGCCAGGATAAGATCCTGGAGACTGGCTTGGCCCATCCTGGGAAAACACAGTCACCTGTTGCCCTGCTGCTGCTGTGGGAGGGGAAGGTCTCAAGACACACGACCCCATAGGCTCCCACCACAGAAACACTCTTGCCCACACCTTGGTCCTACAAGCCTGTTCCTCACCCCACATTGTCTCAGGCCTGAGGGTACAAGCTATAACCATGTTTTCCTGAGGCACGGGCTGTGCAGTGGTACCTGCAGAAAATGCCTTTCCAGATGCCTTTGGTTTGTACAAGGAGTTGCCACTCTCAGATCAAGGAGCACAAAGCCCTGGGCTAGGAGTGAAAGGCCTGGACCAAGTCTGAGCTCTGCCTCTAGTACAGCAGTGACCATGTCTTTCAGCCTCATTCACTCTGCTAGGTGTTATAACACCTGAGCACACCCACAGAGGGCTGGGGAGGTATCAGCTGGGTATGGAAAGGAATGCTTTGTTCACTGTTAAAATAACAGGAACATTAAGGATGTCAACCCCATAATCACCATCACCATCACTGCCATCATCAGCATCACCATCACTGTCAGCATCACCATCACTGCCATCACCACCATCACCATCACCATCATCATCACCATGACCATCATCATCACCACCATCACTATCATCATGACCACCATCATCACTACCATCATCACTATTACCAGCACCATCACTATCATCACCACCACCATCACCACCACAGTCACCATCACCACCACATCACTGTCACCATCACCATCATCACCATCACCACCACCACCACCACCACCACCACCACCATAATCACCATCACCACATCACTGTCACCAACACCATCATCAAGACCACCACCACCATCACCACCACCATTATCACCACCACATCACTGTCACCATCACCATCATCACCATCACCATCACTGTCACCATCACCACCATCACCACTATAGTCACCATCACATTACTGTCACCAACACCATCATCACGATCACCACCACCATCACCACCACCATTATCACCACCATCATCACTATCATCATGACCATCATCACTACCGCTATCACTACTCCACTACCGTCACTATCACCACCACCACCATAATCACCATCACTGTCACCACCACCACCACTATCACCACATCACCACATCACCATCACTATCACCGCCATCACCATCACCACCACAACCATCATCACTCATCATCACCACGGTCTATCCTGCACTTGAAGCCCTGCCACCACCCTATCATCTCAAATGGTCTTCCTGTGATAGAGAACAGGCAACTCTCTGAGTCATCCCATCTCATTTCCAGACAGTTTTGTTCACGGAAAGCTATCTGCTTCTTTTGTTTGTTTCCATTGCAATTGGCCTTCCCATCTATATGGTCTGTTGTGTGTTGCTATAAAAGAATACACGAGGCTGAGTAATTTATTTAAAAAAAAAAAAAAAAAAAAAGAGGTTTCTTTAGCCCATGGTTGTGCAGGCTGGGAAGTTCAGGGTAATGGCAAGCTCCCTCCGCCTCCCTCTCAGAGTCAAGGCAAGGAGATCCTGCCTCCTGTCTCCCGCTGTGATCAGGGCACAGGGCAGCATGACACAAAGTCCCTGCTTTGTGTCTTTTCAAACACAGAATAGAGAAGGGGGAGCAAGCTTTCTAGAGCCCCAGGCCCAGCTTTATTACTTAGACTTGTACCAACCTGGCCATGTCATTTAGCTTTTCTGAGCCTGAGTTTCCCCAAATGGTTATGATGAGAATTAAAGGAGGCCATGGTACATGGCCTCACCCCAAAGAAGAGCCTAAAAATGTGCATTTCCCTGTGAGCTCCACTGAGGGAGGGCAGACTCCAAGAAGGAGGCCCACAGGGACAGCAGTGCCTGCTGCTGGGGTCGCCTCTCGGGCCCAGGGTTGCCAGTGGCTGGGCCCCAGACGGCAGGGCCACAGGTGAGTGGGAGTTCTGTGAGGTGGGGCGCGTAGGACCTCTGGGACCAGTCGAAACTGGCCTGAGTAGAGCCTCCCCACAAACTATTGCCAGGGGCCCAGCCGACCTTACTGGGTGCTAAGCCAGACCTCTTGAAATGGCAGCAAGTAAAAGACTCATTCAAGAGAAGAAGGAGCCAAAGCAGGCAGATCACCTGAGGTCAGGAGTTCGAGACCAGCCTGACTAACATGGTAAAACCCCGCCTCTAATAAAAATACAAAAATTAGCTGGGTGTACTGGCGGATGCCTGTAATCCCAGCTACTCGGGAAGCTGAGGCAGGGGAATCACTTGAACCAGGGAGGCGGAGGTTGCAGTAAGCTGAGATTGCATCATTGCACTCCAACCAGGGTGACAGAGTGAGACTCTGTCTCAAAATAAATAAATAAATAAATAAATAAAAAATAAGAAGGAGAGCCCGGGCTAAAGACAGTGGGCCCCAATGTGCAAAAGGCAGGGTGTACAGGAGTCTGGTGGGCTGCCTTCCAGTCCAGGCCACATCACTAAGCACCAGCAGATTGACTTACCCACTCTGGGCCTTGCCTCTTGGCCTTTAACAGCAAGGCCAGACCAGCACTGCCCATGTACCAGAAGCAGTGTGTGTAAGCACATGTGAGCAGGTATGTGCACAAACCTCCAGGGAGGGGCTCTGTGATTTTCAACAGATCACCAGGGACCCAGCACTGAAAACTGAACACAAACCCCAGTGGCAGATAATCTCCAAGAACCTTCAGTTTCAGTGCCCCAACCACCACGGCCAGGGCAGAGTCCCTGGGGGGGGTGGGGGTGGGGGGGTCATCTCCAGAGAGCAGAGCCAACCCCCGACCAGCAGGGCCCCTGCATGATGGTAAGAACACCCCACCTTCTCCTTTGCTCCCTCTAGATAAGGAAGGCTGCAGGATCTTTGTCCAAATAGCACAACGAGGCCAAGGGTAGAGACGAAAGCGCTGAGCTGGCATTGCAGGAATAGTTCCTGATAGGCCAGATCTCAAAGTTGGACGTTTGATTGATGAATTCCTCTGTGTAAAAATAAATAGCATGACAACCTAGCTCACCACAAAGAGCAGAGGCGGAGGAGGAGCTGCAATGTGCCCCCCACATGGCAAGCCCAGGAAAGCGTGTAGGTCTGCGTGTGTGTGCAGTGCGTGTCTGTGTAAGTAAATACATCAGCGTGTGTGTGAAATGTGTTCTCACATCAAGCTTTCCGACCCTCCGTTTGCCTGGGGAGGCGGAAGTGCTCAGAGTGAAAATCAGATGCAGACATGTATGACAGCAAGTCCAAGTCTAATTAAAACAAGCTTCCCACCTCCCCTCTCCAGGAACTGAGATGACCCCTGCTGGATTCTCAGTAGCTTCTGTAGGTTTGGTGCATTTTTAAAAGGAACTAACAATTATCCCATCAAGTACATAGAATGAACTGTGTATGTTTCCATTTAAACCCCCGAATCTAAGATAGTATTTAATTCTGTGAAAACCATTGAAATCCTGCAGGATTCTGAGGAAACAATCTATTGATTCACGTCAGTCCTTCCCAAACCTCCGACAAAACAAGAATTCTTTCCTGATGAGCCTCCCACCCCCATAGTTGGGCGGACACTTAGATGAAGCAAGAGCTTTGATGTGAGAGAAGTGCCATCGCTTGAGCCAACAGACACAGCTGCCCCTCAAAGGGACCAAAGAGATTTCCCATTAATGAGCTCCGGTAACTTCCAGGGCTGAGGCAGAGTTTTGTTTCATCCTGGATGGCGAAAGAAGGAAAGAAAAATGGCATAATACTGCACATTTACCAACACGCCAGACAAATCACACCACAGAACAGACTCCCTCTTACCCACTAATACCAAAAATAGACAAAGAAAAGGTCAAGGATGCTGAAATCACCAAAAGCTGCCAGCCCATGATGCTCTGGAGGAAACCCACTGTGGGGGTGCACAGAGAACACAGTCCAGACTAAAGGGAGTCGCGGGGCCCAGGCATACAGGACAAGGACTTCTGCTCTCACTGGTTTGGGGCACATGGAAAACCTATATGAAACTACTCTCACTCCAAGATGGGTAAACAAAGGAAAGCCAGCGCCTTAAGCTATACAAATCTTCAAAATCAAAATACAGCAAGTAAAAAAGCAGATAAAGAGAGCATTTCAAAACACTCACAGCAAGAAGTTAAAGTTGAGACAAAAACTGTCTCATATTCTCAAGTAAATAAAAGCAAACAGGTAAAAATATAGACATGTAGGTATCTTTTTCATCTAGCTAACTTTTTAAGTGCCTTATATATGTATATATATTTATATACATAAATATATAAATTATATATATTTTTATATACATATATCTTACATATACATGTTTATATATACTATATATATTTTTATATAGTGTATATAAATAAATATATATGTATATATACTATATATGTATATATAAGTAAATATACACATATATGTGTATACATATATACACATATGTGTATACATATATATGTGTATATATATACATATATGTATATATATATTTATATATACTATGTATAAATATATAGTATATATAAATATATGTATATATAAAAATATATATAATTTATATATTTATGT
>CAUYLG010075498.1:0-13306 GCA_963573385.1 Cacajao melanocephalus | reverse complement strand
ACAGTTATTCTAAGATCATTCATCATGAAGATACTGACTCTGAACACTTTTTAAAAGACAATTAAAGGGGGGAGAAAACAATGCAAAATAATTGGAATCAAGTAGAGTCACTTGGTAGAAATAAAAAAATTGAAGGTGAAAAAAAAAATCAGGTCTAGCTATAGCCTTCTGAGGCGGGGTGACAAATATAGCATAGCTTCCATTCAGAATTTCCTTTCATAAGATAATCGCTCTTAGAATCCAGGTGCCAAAATGTATGGAAGTTTCAGTCATACAAAGAAACCATGTGTAGGTGTTTTGGCTGAGAGCTCCCAGCAAGGTTCCAGTTCATAGCAAGCAACAGCCTACAGATGCCTGATTGAGATGGCCTTTGAGATGACTCCAGCCCAGAGGCTGTCATACTGCAACTGCATGAAAGACCCTGTGAGACAACCCCTAGCTCAGGTTAGTCCTCACAAAATGATGAGAGGTAAGAAAAATAAATAATTAGTTACTGTTTTTGGTAATAAGTTTGAGATTTATTAGGCAGTACTAGATAACCAAAACTTTTCTACTTGAAAGAACAGCAGATAGTATAAGCATCAGAGAACAACAACAAAAAATTAGTATTTACGAGAACCAAGAGATGTCAGACAGATGAGATCGGTGTAGGTCACTGTATCTAAGAGAAACTTCATGGAGAAAGTGAAACAAGCTGGAGATTGAAGAAAAGTTAAGTATAACATCATCCAACAAGATGTATATCAATTAATAAAATCAAATAGCATGACGTAGAAGGTGAATTAACATTCTTCTAAATTGAAAGTAGTGGTTTTTACTGAGGAGATAATTTATATAAATTATGACTAAAGAAGTTAACAACATGACTAAACAAATTTAACATCACCTCATTTTTTAATTTGGAATCATCATTTTATCTTAAATAATATATTGTGCTAATGTCAAGAAAAAAACTCGTTGAACTTGTAGCATGCAGAAGAGTCAAATATTTGATCTCTACAATGAAAAATAAAAATACATTGTATTACTATATTTGTAAACCAGAAAAGTTATGCAGTCAAGTAAATTTGAATTAACAAACACCATAATATAGGTATCATTTTTCTTATATTTTAAAAGAATTTGATGAAAAAGAGTTTTGGATTGATAAGGAAAGAGGTATGGTAGTTTCTCCACTTTTATTCATCTTGCATTAAATGAAAAATTGCCAAATAATCTGCTAATTAAGAAGAACATTGCACATTAATTTGACACTGCCTTTACTATCATAAATTTCACTTTGAATTCCCAAGACCTCCTGCCCAATAGAAGAGCTGACTATATGATATAACATTGTGTTCTGCAATCAAAGTGTAAGTCTTTGAATAGACAAAATGTCCAATAGAGTGGAATTTCCTCTCAGACTTGTTGAGTATTGATCATTGGAGAGGAATCTCTCATTTTATCTTCTAGTAGAAGATTTGAACTAGTTCATTCTCATTGTGGTAGGTTAGATTACTCTTTAACACATATTAACTGCCTCCTCCTCTGCATGTTCAAAGTGTTCTTCTCCAGTTCATGGGCAAAGAATTTGGCTGTATGACTGGCTGTGGCCAGTGGAGTTGTGAGCAACAGTGACAGCAAGGTAGTTCTGAGTTGGGATTTTGGAAGGAATTGCAGTGGAAGAACATGCCCTAGGTGGTCATTACTCCTTCCAGTTGATTTCTAGAATGACTTCATGCAAAGCAGACCTGAACCCAAATCTAATATCATCCAGCATATCCAAGCTCAGACAAAATCAGTTGAATTGCAGCCAAATAGCAGACTTGTGAATGTAAAATAAATGTCTGGTATTGTAAGCTACTGAGATATTAGGGTTCTTGTTATACATTATTTTCAAAGCCTGACTAATTTATATGTTTACAAATATTAAAAGCAATTTTATTCCTTTAAGTTTTCAACTTGAAACTATAAGAATTAAATTTGCCCCAGAAAAGAGCTATCAGCTTATTCTAACACATTTGTTATTTTCCAAATATGTAAGGACTTATGAATAGTTTTCTAAAGTAAATATTTTGCCAGATCATTATTTTACTGATAAAATTTTATAATGACTTTTATGGTATACCAGTGAAATTTCTTTATCCTACTCCATCTGGATAAGTTTGAAGCATACTAATGTCTTCTTAAAGAACAAAACCCAGTGAGCATGCTGACAGACGGTTCCTATGAAACTCCCTTTTAGAATACAAATGTTTTTAGGTCAGAGCATATTTTGTTTAAAAAAATCTATTCTCTAGGGAATAACCTGAGATGTTATAGGAAACGATAACTTTTCTTGTAATGCTATATTTTATAACCAAAACCACACACATAAAACCCAAAAAGCAGTCAACCACTTGTCACTAGAGCAAAGAAGTTGTAAATTACATAGACTATCTCCAACATGTGCTTCTAGGCAAATTTTCTTATTACTCAATTCATATTTTGCTCCTCACTTATTTTCATTCATAGTAATTTCTGTAGTTTATTCAACCACACTTTAGATTGGTTTCCAAGTTTTTATTGTTTCACACATACTTCTTTGAGTAGAGAAATCTTGTTCAGAAGTTCAAGTATTGTTTTATTTTAAAGAGTAAGTTCTTCCTGAAGGATGTATGATAACGCTGCCATTTAGACTGGAAGCAAAGACTCCAGCCTCCACTTCAGGTCCTACTCTATTTTATGGAAATAAGTTTAGTTCTAATACATGTTCTAAGTAAAGTTTCATTTTGAATTAAGCTAATCCATGGACTTCATGCTGTCTGCAATCCTTCAAAGAACATGTGCTGCATATATTTTTTTTAGGTTGTAAGATACTATTCAATTATTCCAAAAATACATGAATCTAGTACACAAAATGAAAATCCAAGTGCTAAACAGTAGTTAAAATTGAACAGAATTGCTAAGTTAAATAAACAGAAAATAATTTGACCTGGGTCATGTACATGTTCACTTGCTCCAAAAGGGTAAATGGCTCATATAAAATTTTAAAAACTCATCTTCAGTCTATTTAATAAGCTAAGCATTTTTGAGTAATAATATTTGTTATTTATTTAATATTTTAAAGCTACTATGGTACTTGATTCTTTGAATAGCCCTAGGAAAAAGCTAGAAATGCATCTAAAACATTTTAATAAATGATAAAGAGGATATTTTATATCAGGAGAGAATTGCTGATTTGATAAGTTAGTGATTTCACTTAGAAGAAAAATATACTGACACATATATATATACCTTATAATATTGTATATACTCATTATATACATATATGAATATACTCTCATACATATTTTTAATTGCATTAAAGATGTATTTAAAAATAAAACTATACATGTACTAAAATTAATATAGAAGAATATTTTAAAAATATTTGGATAAAATGGCTTTTCTAAGCATTAAAACAAAGACTGAAATTACAAGGAAAAAGACGTTTGATACAACTACAATTAAAGCATTTTAAAGCAAGTATACCAAATGCCAGCAAAAATATTAATAAGCAAATACCCAAGTAGATATATATTTGCAAAATACATTTAAAAATCAGGTTTTTGTAAAGAAATTGATGATACCTACAGGTGGGGCAAATGAGGAAGTTTTAATAAAATGACTTGTTATAAACGTGTGGGCAGAGTTAAAAAGAACAATGAATTGAGAAACAGTTGGTTTCTACGTCTACCTGCACGAGACCTGTAGATGCAAGGGGATTTAGTAGTTATCAGATGCTGGCGAGACCAGTAGCTATAGGAAAAAGCTGTCTAACAGGAGCTGTGGCCAATGATAGTGGTAACTGGCAGCCTAGCAGGGATAAAGCCAAAAGTATAAATATCCAGACTTATTTCTCTGATACCTATGATACCCTCTTTCCTCTGCTTTCCCTCTAAGCAGAACCAACCAGAAATTAGAGGACAAGATAACCCAGTTTGTGTAGCCCGTGAATATTGACATCTGAAGTCACAAAGCAGGATGGCATGTAGATTTGTAGGGACAAATGGAGAATATTCCACCATAGTTCACATGTTAAAACTTCCTACATCCACTTTAATCCTCCAATCAGATGAAAAGCTTTGTGAAAACTCAGGAGACATACAAGTTCCATCAGTTATTGTATAATCACAACATGATGTCAATTTCTCATCATGCAACCACTTAAATCCTAAACCATTAACCATGATCAGTGCTGTTACTAATGTGCAATGGGGGAAGAAAATATAATTACCATAAAGCATAGCTAATACAGGCCCACTTCTGTAGATAGTCATTAGGCCTAAGTTGATAGTTTCATTTCTTCTTGCACAACCCATTCTGGTTTCCATTCACTCCCTTTTTAGATCTTGGCTGAATGGGGGTCATTATTTGATGGAGTGTGACCCAAATGTTTATTTCCACATAATTTTGGTACTTGGTAGTCCTTTGGATAAAGGACCATGAAGAACTATTTCGGTGAATTCCTTTGGTTTCAGATAAACACTTCATTGCTTCAATTTGGTTGGGGTAATCTAATCACCCTGTTCAACACAAACACTGATTACCTATCATTTGCTTCAGCACCATCGGGAAACTGTAATGGATGAATGACAGCCACAACTTCCAACTTAAGCAAGTTCTGATTGTAACTCCCTAGAGGAATCATTCTTTCTTGGGCATTAGAACCCAAATCTACTGAGTCAATGGCTGCAACGTTAGAAAATAGATATTCCTCAAGTGTATTATTAAGTAAAATAATGAGAGGAGTCATTCCCACATCACTTCTTTGTTCGTGAACACATGCATTGTAATGCTGAAGGAGATGACACCAAGTACCAGCTGCTACCTTAAAGAATATACTGTAACACAGCAGCTTATCAATTGCATGTATTTAAATTACAGCTTATAAGCTATATAAGCTGTAACTTAAAGGACAGCACCCAGTCTCACAATGTGTTCTCTCCCCACTGGTACCTTAACAGAGTCTTCAATAGGCCATGCTACTATTTTATAAGCTGTCTGAATCTGGGTGATGGAATATACACTACCATGTGGGAATTCTGTGAGAGTCTATTGCCATAATTTCTTCATTACAATGTGACTTTTGAAAATCAGAATCAATGTCATGTGTCATATTATGGTGATGAATAAGTCATTCTGAAAGCCTACAGTATGGTAGTCTGGAAAGGGAAATCTAGATCTGAAATATGCATCTCTTCCTTAGGGAGAAACTTGCTGTCTCCTCCAAAGTCAAAAGTAATCAGCTTGCCATTTGGTTGTCATCCGGTATCATCAGGGAACAATGGGCTGTTAGGTGCACAGGACTGGCCTCTGCTATTGGCAAAATGGGCAATCAGCAACGGTGACAGTAGATCAGCCTTGGGAGAGGAAATTCATGGTGTTGAGTCTGCTGTATACACTTTGAAACAGGAGAGTTGTTGGGAAAAGTGACGGCCTGATAGTCAGAGAATGAGCCATCAGTTCCATTCCATTATTGAGATTCTTCCACAGTGGATAAGGATCAATACTTGTTGGAATGATACAAACATTTATTTCCACGTAATCTGAGTAGGCATATATTGGACACAGATATCTTCACACTCTGTGTTCATTCTGATAGTTTATCCGTGTTTCTATTTCTTTAAACTCCTAGTTCTAAATCTACAAATGTTGTTTTTTTCTGTTTTGAGCTACCCATTGTTAGGCACTGTCCATGAATCGGGGTAGATCTATCTGTGTTTCAGGAATTTTTTCCCTTCTATATCGCGTGCACTAGCAGATGTGTCAAATGATAGTCTGACCACTGGGAGGATCCAATTCCAGGATGCCATATGCGAGTGGCTGTAATTATGTAAGTCCGTTTCTAACTGACAGCGTTGCAACAACAGATCTATCTCATCACCAGGCCCATGTATATTCCACATCTGTTAACTGATCATAGGGAACTCCTCATGAGGTTATGCATGTTGGTGGAGGAAGAGGCAATAAAAGAGTAGGAATATGTGTCATAGGAGTCTGAGCCACCTTCTCATGCAGCTTTCTAGTGCCTTCCAGACTTGCTCAGGCTCAATCTCTTATGTGTCATTTTTATTACACAGTGTAATAATGCTGTCATGCATATCTAATTTTAGAATTTGATGAATTATGCAGTATTCAGGTCATTGTAGACAATGTGGGACACATAATCAATTGCTATTTCATGGGCAGCACTATGTCTCTACCAGGGCCAACTTTGCAAGTAAAGGATATTTTTTAAGCACAAGAGGGCATGACCTTACTCCAAAATTTGTGATGTGATTCTCCTCTTGAAGTTTTCTAAAGATTTTATGTGGCATTTCAGTCTACCCCAGACACTTTGCATACCATGTGGTCATTTAGTCATAAGGCATGAAGAGCAAAGTACTTTGTATCTGAGTGTGGGAACTGCTGCAGGGTCGTTCATATTCTAGATTGTATTCAAAATTGTCAGTCTGGTAAATGGGTCAGAGCATCACACACTAATGCTGCAAGTGCTGTCTTTAAAATCCAAAAGCTCCAACAAGTACTATGTCTCTTGTTGTGAGTTCTGCAAAGTGGAACAACTCTTCTTTTACTTGGAACTCTTCTTGATGTGCCACAAGCCACCAAACTTCACTGATACCACGGTGCCTCAGCATAATGTCATCAGCCTAATGAACTTGTGTGGTTCTGTGGTAAATCATCACCATCAGAGATCTCTTGATCCTGTATTATTAATATGTCAAAGAGCAGGTGGTAAAACAGTGAAGATGCTGTCGCTACCACATCAAAATTGTTTAAGGATATTTTTGTTGATAAGAATTAAAATGAAAGAATTTTTTTTTTTTAGAATAGTATTAGTAAGCTTTTTCTGTAAAGGGTTAGACATACATAGTTTAGACTTTAGGCTACATAATCTTCTGGTTTGCTTGTAAGAGGACAAGAAAATGTAAAAAGCACTCTTAGTTCTTGGACCATTTTAAAACACTCCACAGGCTGTAGGTTGTCAACTTCTGTTCCAGGTGAGTAGTTGCAATTGGCATCACCATGTAAGTTTGCAATATTCCGCAGTCATTTTCCAAGCCACTTATAGCCAACAGGAAAGTTACATAGTGATGTGATGATGTGCTATTTCTAATTTTCTTCTGAATTATTCAAGCTTTTCAAGATGCCCTAATCTCAGAAAATTCTAAAAAATAAATCCTCAATATTTCAATTTTTATTAAGTATTTCAATTTATTTTTTTACCTATCTCACCTTCTCCCAAATGGTTAAAGAAGCTTGAGCTTTCTTTCTATAAAGGTAGTCATTATATTATTCTGGACATATTTTATCATATTTAGCTTTAGCATAGAGGTTAAGTATCTCTGTGTTAATAATACTATTTTAAGAACAATGTTACTAAAATATTAACATTAATTAAAAATAAATTATTAGGTATTTTTCTGTGTATTTACTGGAGGCTAAATTGTTGATTTTATGATTATTAGTTTATTCAGGGAAGGTGGTATAAAGTTAAAGCAGTTATTTTGCATTATAAAACTAAGAAAAAATACTTTGCAGTTTAACTTTTTCACTGATTATGTGAACAAATAGACATAGGTTTGTGTATGTAATAGTTTTTCACTCTTAAAATAAAACACTTTTTCAAGCTCCTAATAGCCTAAAGTACAGACTATATTTTGTCTTTCCTAAACACTCACAAAAAGTTTTGTATTAATGCTCTTGGCCTGATAAAAACTCAACTACTTTACCAAAAATTTTCTATTCCAACAAAATATTGACAATGAACATAGTAGATGAGTAACTAAAGTGTACTTTGCATTATTGGGAGTTATCACAGTTGTTCTGTTCAATAAATATAAAGACTAAATGAACTCTTCTAAAGTAACTCAAGTTGCAAAAGATAAACTATGTGTAGCAAGATCAGTTCTTCTGGAAACATATACACAATAGGCCTTACTTGTCTAAATCTGGACTATAATTAGTGGATTTGGGATATCATCTTTTTATTCAAATAGATAGATTTTCTCAGGTTCCATTTTGATTTCAATTGTGACTAATGTATCTTTGTTTGTCATTTTATTCCACTTGTGTGGTTTTCTTTGATTCTTTGAGAGTCAGTGCTTCATGAGGTTAAAATACTCTGTTAGGGAAATTGCTGTGTTTATAAAATACTATGTAAGTCTGTAGCCTTGGTTGAATGGGAGTAAGACATTGTTTTCTTCCTCTTTTTAAGAATAATTATTAAATAGCTCTTATTTCTCTTTGAGAATCCTTGACCCTTACCAAGCACCTTGAAAATTTTTATTTTCCCTATGATAGCCAAAGTTCTAGGAAGAAGCTCAGCCATGTGACTTGGTGTACTCTTGGTAATAATGTTGACAGTCCCTGATATATGTCATCAAATGGGGCACAAACTGTGTTGGAGACTTTATTGATGCAGAATTGCAGTACTAATGAAGTTTATAGACAAAGTATTTTCTGCTAAGCTCCTCAATACAGAATTAGCATTATTAGTGGTGCTATATAAATTATAGCCTAAAAATGTAATTAAGAAAGCAATAGGGACCAGGGGAACCATAGCTTCACTACAAGTAAGAATTGCATAATATTCATCAAATATGAAACACTTTGAAAATAAAATGCAGTGTAAATAATTGTGCCAAAATAATAGGTGTGTAATAGAACTATAAAAATGGCATTGTCCTTTATTTTAAATACTTTTTCACTATATATTGAAAACATCATTTAATTCATTGAAAATTCTTTCATTATTAATGGCTGCATAGTATTATTTTGTTGAATATTTAATAAGATTGCTTCGGTTTTCTTGGATTACAAAGACTGACCCTAAAATGAACTTTTTAATACTTTCTTATAGCCTGAAGTTTGCCTCTATCAATTAATACTATGTTTTGACAAATGCCATGAAGGTAATTGCCTGCATAACTTGTTTGAATATTCATGTTTAATTTTGTTTTTAGTACACTTCTTGAAATTGCTGTCCAGCGAAGGCAGAATAAATTTAAAATTCATACCTCAAGGTGTCAGAGCATCTTTGCCTCTTTCTCTCACCAATATCATTTCTTTCAGAATTTTTTTTTAATATTCACTGGATATACATGTTAGTTGGACACCAAAAGCTTATAGGTAGAAACATTTGGCTGAAGTTTCGTGGGAAACCAAACATCACTCACAGATTAAACTCAGACATAAAATGAGAATATTTTATCAAAATTTGTAACAAAAATAATCATAGGTTTTACAGCCATATTAGTAAAAATTTAGTAGTCATTTTTTTTAAAAGGTTACATTGCTTTGAAGAACAATAATATCTCAGGATCCTTGTGCTGCTAAATTGAATATACTGCATTTCTGCCATAAGATAATGATGAGCCTGTTTCACTACAGTTAGTGTAATGCAGAATGCTTTTGCTGACATCTCATTTTTCCCTAGTAATTACATATTTTTTCTCACATTATTTATATTACTTATTATATTATTATAATATTAGTTATCATATTGTATTATTTACTTTGTCTTAATTACATGTAATTCACCTGCTTAGGTGAATTAACCCAGCCCTAGTTGGCAGACAAAATCAGAAAATAATTTTGAGATAGTTAAGTATATTAAGATAGTTAAATTCATAGAAATAAGGGTAAAACAAGATAGTCTTAATGCATTTAAATTAAAGTAATTATAATCAATACCCAGATTATCTTTCTGCCATTCCCACATATACTTTACAAGTCATCAATTCTCAAATTTTATTTATACCAGAACAAAAATCTACTTGGAGCTATCTTACTACCATAAATACCTTTATAAACTGATTTTCATATAGTCTTTAGTTGGAAACAGGATTTTCATTAAAAAGTATGTCTGTAATATCATCACCATTTTGTAGAAGTCCACAAAAACTAGAGATAACAAAAAAAGAATAAAGAAAATTCACACACACAAACACACAAGCTATTCTACTGAGTCTCTACTTCTATTTAACCATTTTCAGAAAGTGTTTTTCTGTTCTCATCCACTAGCCAGCTTCAGTCAAGTTATTTTTCCATGAATTCATATATTTTACTATCTATTTTATATAATTCAATATTGATCTGGAAAATTTCTATATGAACATTTCAATATGGCTAAACTACATAATCAGTACGTTACTAAACTATATAATCATTACATAATTACATTAAACTACATAATCATTACACAATCATTACATTTCTTCTTTCTTTAAAGAAAGAAGAAAAACAGATGTTTTTTGGGGGGTGTTAACTAGTGAATAGTGTGTTCATGAGAGTTGACTGTCAGCAATGGCAAACACACACCCAGACAGAAGAACAGCACTGCACTGTGTTCTCTGGGCCCACTCAGGCTGGTGCATTTTTTTTTAATACTTTAAGTTCTGGGGTACATGTACAGAATGTGCAGGTTTGTTACATAGGTATACACGTGTCACGGTAGTTTGCTGCACCCATCAGCCCATCATCTACACTAGGTATTTCTCCTAGTGCTATTCCTCCCCTAGACCCCCACCGCCCAACAGGCCTAGGTGTGTGATGTTTCCTTCCCTGTGTCCATTAAATAAACTACATAATCATTACATTGAATAAAATATTTAATTCAGCTGTAAATGATTGCCTATCTTCAAAGTGTAGGTCTCTTTTTCATTGGTTTTGCCTGGAAAGAGGAAAAGAAACACCCTGATATCTATATCGTCTATATCTACATGTATGTATGTATGTATATGTATGTATGTATATAGATAGATATTAATATAGAAAAATATGATTTTTGGTATTCTTCCCACTTATTAATAATATTTAGCCACTTTCAAAAACCAAGAATTAGCTGTCTCCTTAGACTTCTTTCATTGGCTATTTAACTGTTCAGTGCATTGGAGTTCATGAACCTAAGAAAAATATGATTAGGAAAGAAAATAAACTGTACAGAAGAAGAAATATATCAAAAACTCTAAAATTTTTCTACCTCTGTATGTACATCATTTACATTATGCCATGTTTTATTGAGTCCAAGGAAATTTTATTTTAAATGTCTGATTTAAATTAAATTCTGTTACATTTTTCCATCCCCTTTGGTCAAGTGGCAGTCTGGGCATTGTGGCATTGCCTGGGTGCATGCATATTAAAACTTGCAGTTGGGTTCCAGTGGATTGGAAGAAAATCTTGAGGACAATTGAAGTAAAGCTGCATGATAAATGTTCTTGATGACAGAAAAATACAATATTTTTGATAAAGCATAACATCTGTGATTTGAGTTGTAATGTAGTTCAGAAAAATTGAACATTTAAAGTGAAGATATTTTAGTAACAACTATTTTTAATTTTTGATGTATGCAAATGAGTGATAAGATAAAAATCTAAGCATTACATCTAAAAGAACTCTTTAAGTGTATATAAAGCAAAAAAAAAACTAAGTGTGATGAAAGCTTTGTAGCAAGGTTAAATTGACAGTATATTTTCTTCATGTATAATAGTGTTTCATCTATTTATCTCTAATTACAACTAATTATATTTAATGGAGTCTTAGATTTAATGGAATATAGTATCAACAGCCCTTCTTTAGATGAGGGAACTGAAGATTATCATGGTTGAGTAATTTGATCAAAACTACATGGTAATTTTTATGTGTTAGTTTTCTACTATTGCAAAAAAAATTACCATGAATTTAGTGGCTTAAAACAACACAAATTTATTATCTTATATGTCAGTAAGAAGTCCAGAATGAGTCACACTGGGCTAAAATCAAGGTATCCACAGGGATGTTTTCCTTTCTGGTGGCTTTAAGGGAGAATTCATTTCATGTCTTTCCCATTTTCTAGAGGCACTTACATTCTTTGGTCTCCTTCCATTGTCAAAACCTGTAAGGGCTGCTAGATTCCGTTTCACATCATAGCATTCTGACACTATCTCTTCAGATTCCCTCTTTTACTGAACGGATTCTTGTGATTACATTGGCCTCACTAAAAAAATCCAGGCAAATTTCCAAACCACAAAGTCAGCTAATTAGCAACCTTAATTCCATCTGCTACCTTATTTCCCCTTTGACATGTAATATAACCTATTCATAGATTCCTAGGATTCAGTCATACATGTCTTTGAGGAGCCATTACTCTGTCTACTATGACTGGAGGGAGAGAATTTAGACTGAGTTTGTTTGATTGCAAAGCTGATGGTCTTCACTATGCTATATTATTAAAGAGCTCAGCCTGTAAAGTTGTTCTACTGAGATGTGAATATTTGATCACACTGGAATAGGTAGAGCATGGCCAGTTATTTACGGTAAGTTTGAGCAGGAAGAAAGGGTAAGGAACTTGACACTATACCAGTTAACTGGTGATGGACATTAAGGGTAAACAAACTGCAGGCCTTGAACATAGAACATCAATTTCTTCTGTTTTAATGTCCAAAATGTCAGGTAAAAGCAGAATGAGATTCAGACATCTAATTAGAGGGTGGTAGTTATAGAGGAATTTCTCAGCAAATAAACTGAGCACAGGCCTTCAGAACAATTGCTTGGAAACTATATACTTAAAAAGATAAATAGGTAAATAAGACTCCTAACACTCATGTAGCTGTGTTTCACCAACCTGCTGAGGTATGGGACATGTCTGGTCCAAAGTACTTAATAGAAGATTAGATTTAGTTATAAAAACAGTCAGGAGTACTAGGGAAATAGTGTAATCAGAAATCAGAAACAGTATCAAAGGCAGAAAACCACCTGGGAGCTGGCGCAATTAGGAATAGATAATGATATGAGATTGGGACTTAAATTTGATGAAGGAATTAAGTCATCAGTTAAGACACACATTACGGGCAGATGCTCTGTAAGAAGAATGATGCCCAACCAAGCAAGGGAGCAAAGACTGCTCAAATACTTCATGGCTCACAGCAGGAATGACCTTGGGAGTTGAATTGGGTCTGAGTGCAGGGGATCCTAAAAATAAAATTATCATTTCTAATATAAGTTATCAGTGTGTCTTACATAGTAGTCCTTCAATAACTACTTGTTAAAAATAGGAAAATATTTAGGTGTTACATAATTTTAAAATAATTCTTAGAATTGTAATACAAAATTTTTGATACCATGCAATGTATTTTTGGGGTTTTAAGAATAGTTGTTTTTGAAGTTTTTTTTTTTTCTCTCTTTTTTTTTTAATTGTATTTTAGGTTTTGGGGTACATGTGAAGAACATGCAAGATTGTTGCATAGGTACACACGTGGCAGTGTGATTTGCTGCTTTCCTCCCCTTCACCTATATCTGGCATTTCTTCCCATGCTATCTCTCC
>CAUYLG010075495.1:0-40304 GCA_963573385.1 Cacajao melanocephalus | reverse complement strand
GCTACTGGATTCAGTTTGCCAGTATTTTATTGAGGATTTTCACATCAACATTCATCAGAAATATTAGCCTGAAATTTTATTTTTTTGTTGTGTCTCTGCCAGGTTTTGGTATCAGGATGATGCTGCCTCATAAAATGAGTTCGGGGGATGATTCTCTCTTTTTCTATCGTTTGGAATAGTTTCCAAAGAAATATTACTAGCTCTTCTTTGTACCTCTGATGGAATTTGGCTGTGAATCCATCTGGTCCTGGGCCTTATTTTTTTTTTTTTTTTTTTGGTTCATAGGCTATTAATTACTGCCTCAATTTCAGAGCACATTATTGGTCTAATCAGGAAGTTGACTTTTTCCTGGTTTTGTCTTGGGAGGGTGTATGTGTCCAGGAATTTATCCATTTCTTTTATATTTTCTAGTTTATTTGTATAGAGGTATTTATAGTATTCTCTGATGGTAGTTGGTTTTTCTGTGGGATCCCCTTTATCATATTTTATTGTGTCTATTTTATTCTTCTCTCTCTTCTTATTAGTCTGGGTAGCAGTCTATTTTGTTAATCTTTTAATAAAACCAGCTCCTGTATTCATTGTTTTTTTCTTTTTGAAGAGTTTTTCTTGTCTCTGTCTCCTTCAGTTCTGCTCTGATCTTAGTTATTTCTTGTCTTCTGCTAGCTTTTGAAATGTTTGCTCTTGCTTCTCTAGTTCTTTTCATTGTGATGTTAGGGTGTCAATTTTAGATCTTTCCTGCTTTCTCCTGTGGGCATTTAGTGCTATAAATTTCCTTCTAAACACTACTTTAACTGTGCCCCAAAGATTTTGGTACATTGAATCTTTGTTCTCATTGGTTTCAAATAACTTATTTATTTCTGCCTCAATTTTGTTATTTACTCAGTAGTCATTCAGGAGCAGGTTGCTCAGTTTCCACGTAGTATGCAGTTTTCAGTGAGTTTCTTAATCCTGAGAACTAATTTGATTGCACATAAGAGACTGTTACAATTTCCATTCTTTTGCATTCACTGAGGAGTGTTTTATTTCCAATTATGTGGTCAATTTTAGATTAAGTGTGATGTCGTGCTGAGAAGAATGTATATTCTGTTGATTTGTGGTGGTGAGTTCCATAGATGTCTCTTAGGTCTGCTTGTTCCAGAGCTGATTTCAAGTCTTGAATACTATTGTTGGTTTTCTGTCTTGTTGATCTAATATTGACAATGGGGTGTTAAAGTCTCACACTAATATTGTATGGGAGTCTAAGCGTCTTTGTTGGTCTTTAAGAACTTGCTTTATGAATCTGAGTGCTCCTGTATTGGGTGCATACATATTTAGAATCATTAACTCTACCTGTTGCATTGATCCCTTTATCATTATGTAATGCCCTTCTTTATCTTTTTGATCCTTTTGGGTTAAAAGTCTGTTTTATCAGAGAGTCGGATTGCAACCTCTGCTTTTTTTTTTTTTTTTTTTTTTGGCTTTCCATTTGCTTGGTGAATCTTCCTCCATCCCTTTATTTTGAGCCTATATGTGTTTTTGCATGTGAGATGGGTCTTCTGAATAGAGCACACTGGTGGGTCTTGACTCTTTATTCAATTTGCCAATCTGCATCTTTTAATTGGGGCATTTAGTCCTTTACATTTAAGGTTAATATTGTTATGTGTGAATTTGATCCTGTCATTATGATGCTAGCTGGTTATTTTGCTCATTAGTTGATGCAGTTTCTTCAGAGTGTTAATGGTCTTTAAATTTTTGTATGTTCTTGCAGTGGCTGGTACCAGTTGTTCCTTTCCAAATTTAGTGCTTCCTTCACTAGCTCTTGTAAGGCAGGCCTGGTGATGACAAACTTTCTCAGCATTTGCTTGTCTGTAAAGGATTTTATTTCTCCTTTACTTATGAAACTTAGTTTGGCTTGATATGTAATTCTAGGTTGAAAATTCTTTTCTTTAAGAATGTTGAATATTGGCCCCCACTCCCCTCTGGCTTGTAGGGTTTCTGCAGAAAGATCTGTGGTTAGTCTGATGGGCTTCCCTTTGTGGTTAACTCAACCTTTATCTCTAGCTGCACTTAACATTTTTTCCCTTCATTTCAGCCTTGGTGAATCTAACAATTACGTGTCTTGTGGTTGCTCTTTTTGAGTAGTATCTTTGTGGTGTTCTCTGTATTTCCTGAATTTGAATGTTGGCCTGTCTTGCTAGGTTAGGGAAGATCTCCTGGATAATATCCTGAAGAGTGTTTTTCCAACTTGGTTCCATTCTTCCTGACACTTTCAGGTACACCAATCAAACATTGGTTTGGTCTTTTCACATACTCTCATAATTCCTGGAGGCTTTGTTTGTTTCTTTTTATTTTCTATTTTTTCTCTAATCTTTTCTTCACACTTTATTTCATTAAACTGATCTTCAATTTCTGATATCCTTTCTTCTGCTTGATTGATTTGGCTATTGATATTTGTGTGTACTTCATGAAATTCTCATGCTGTGTTTTCCAACTCCATCAGGTAATTTATGTTCTTCTCTAAACTTATTATTCTAGCTAGAAATTCTCCTAACCTTTATTCAAGGTTCTTAGCTTCCTTGCATTGGCTTAGAACACCCTCCTTCAGCTCAGAGGAGTTTGTTATTACCCACCTTCTGAAGCCTACTTCTGCCAATTTGTCAAAATCATTCTCTGTCCAGTTTTGTTCCCTTGCTGGCAATGAGCTATGATCCTTTTAAGGAGAAGAGGTGTTCTGGTTTTTGGAATTTTCAGCCTTTTCCCACTGTTTTTTCCTCATCTTCATGGATTTAACTACCTTTGGCTTTTGATGTTGGTGACTTTTGGATGGGGTTTCTGTGTAGACATCCTTTTTGTTGATGTTGATGTTATTCCTTTCAGTTTGCTAGTTTTCCTTCTAACAGTCAAGGTCATCTGCTTCAGGTGTGCTGGAGTTTGTTGAAGGTCCACTCCAGACTGTGTTTGCCTGGGTATCACCAACAGATCTGGAAGAACAGCAAAGATTGCTGCTGGTTCCTTCCTCTGGAAGATTTGTCCCAGAGGGTCACCTGCCAGATGCCAGTCAGAGAGCTTTCCTGTATGAGATGTTTGTTGATTCATTCTGGGAGGTCTCTCCCAGTCAGGAGGCATGAAGATCAGGGACACACTTGAAGAGGCAGTCTGCTTATTGGCAGAGCTTGAGTGTTGTGCTGGGAGATCCACTGCTCTCTTCAGAGCTGGCAAGCAGGAATGTTTAAGTCTACCGAAGCTGCTCCCACAGCTGCCCCTTCTCCCAGGTGCTCTGACCCAGGGAGATGGAAGTTTTATCTATAAGCCCCTGACTGGGGCTCTTGCCTTTCTTTCAGAGATGCCCTGCCCAAAGAGGAGAAATCTAGAGAGGCAGTCTGACTACAGTGGCTTTGCCAAACTGTGGTGGGCTCCGCCTAGATTAAACTTCCCTGCAGCTTTGTTTACAGTACGAGGGGAAAACTGTCTACTCAAGCCTTAGTAATGGTGGATGCCACTTCTCACACTAAGCTCAAGTGTCCCAGGTCAACTTCAGACTGCTGTGCTAGCAGTGAGAATTTAAGTCTTTGGATCTAGCTTGCTGGGCTAAGATCTGGGTCTTGCTGTGGTGGGACCCACTGAGAAAAACCACTCAGCTCCCAGGGTTCAGGCCCCTTTCCAGGGGAGTGAACGGTTCTGTGTCACTGGGTTCCAAGTGCCACTGGGATATGAAAAAAAAAAAAAAACAAACAACAACAACAAAAAAACTCCTGCAGCTAGCTCAGTGTCTGCCCAAACAATTGCCCAGCTTTTTGCTTGAAACCCAGGGCTCTGGTGTCATAGGCATCTAAGAGAATCTCCTGGTCTACAGGCTGAGAAGACCATGGGACAAGTGTAGTATCTGGGCTGGAGTGTACCATCTCTCTGACAGGGTCTCTCGTTTCTTCCCTTGGCTAAGGGAGGAAGTTCCCTGACCCTTTACACTTCCCAGGTGAGGCAACACCCCACCCTGCTTCAGCTTGCCCTCCATGGGCTACACCCACTGTCTAACCAGTCCCAATGAGATGAGCTGGGTACCTCAGTTGAAAATGCAGAAATCACCCACCTTCTGCATTGATCTTGCTGCGAGCTGCAGACCAGAGCTTCTCCTATTTGGTCATCTTGTCAGCCCGTCCTCATAATAATCTTTTCATTTTTCTAATTCATAGGATTCAGAAGCAAATAGAAGAAAAGGTTTTTACTCTTTCCAAAAGAGAGGACTTTTAAAATTTTTACTTTAATATATAAAATAAACAAAAAGGACTTAAAAACAAAGAAGTATGGAAGAATTATAAATATGTTTATATATTTCTGAACATATAAGAAGGGTCATCCTGAAAATTTTTATCATTTTATTTGTCCATTAATTAATATGTTGTAATAAATTTTTTCTTCTTTTTCAACTACATGCCCTCCTCTAACTTAATAATCAGGCAAAAACCAGTTAATCACATAAAAACTACAACTGTTAGTTTATTCACAATAATTTAATACAAGAAATCAGTTAAATAAGTTTTAAAGAATAATTTTTAAATGTCACCAAGGTGATAAAAATCTCCTAAGTTCAGGAAGCATTTACCATCATCCAAAGGGTGGAGGAACAAATGGAAAGAATTGGTGCTATTAGCATCAAGGAGTCTGGAAGAGGATCAGAGGATCCACAAATCTGGGACACAGACCCTTGAAGAAGGGCATTGCCTGGCTGATGCTGTTACCTTTGAAGGGTACACAATGAGGCTGTTTCTGGGAGTGTGAAAGTGAGGGAACAATAAGGGAACTAACTGCTGCTGCCAAGAGGCAGGTCCATTACTAGCTTTCCAGTTTCCATTTAGCTAGAATCCTTATTTATAGAATGCAACATTGAGTCAGTTGGGAAAGAAAAAATATAGTTTGCAAAAAGCACAGCCCCTGTATTACAAAGCAGAGGGTAAAGTGAGGGTTTATATTTGTGAGATAATAGCTTAATAACTAACAAACTCTTCCCAATTCAACAGGGCAAAATGTTGCTGATACAAATATATTTAATTCTAAGCAAAATTATACTTGTCTAAACCTTCTAAACCTTTAACAAATTTTAACTACATATAGTCCTGAAAATAGCCTAAATATGATATATAATTTGTAATTACTTTTAAAAACTGGTCAAACATCAATCATTTTCCATGACTAATGTAAATGTATAGTGGACTTACTTTTATACCTGGCTTTGTTGTATCTGAATTGTACCATTTAGATTACTTATACATTTTCAACCTGAAAGTTTTCTTATGTAGAAAACATGATTTACAAATTCCTTCCATGCTTTTATGCAGGTAACATGTAGATCAAATTAGAAAATATATATTTAAAAGTTTTGATATTTAGAAAATGTACAATAAAAAGTGTGCAAATGTTATTACACTTAAGAGCCATAAATATGTTTAGGCAGAAGATAGCAATGTAAACACAGGCATTTGACTTACTTATATTCTATTCTTAGATTTTATTCAGAGAAATCTCTGGTGCAAAAGGTCTACAATCTCAATACTAAAACTTACCAAAGATGTCTGCTGGGTCTACTACAGGTGGGAAACCTCTGAGAGGTGATCTACAAGTATACAACTGGAGAAAGTACAGCATCCATGATTGTACAATTCATTAATTCTCACCATTTTAAAGGAAAAGACACTTCAAGCAAAGAAAATATGCTGACTGGAGAGAAACAACTAATTTACCACTTTCTCTGATAATGATTAGTAGAAATGGAAAACAATAGTAAACGATGCTTTGAGACTGGTTTCACGGTTAGAGCCAAGGGAATGTCCACACTATGGAAAGAACCTAGAATGTAGGTCAGTGCCAGCTTGCAACTGTTGGTTAGGCTGGGCACAAAGGATGGTATTCATAAAGCTCCTTCATTGTTCAAGAGCTTCGTGGAACCTATAGAAAACCTGATGCAGAAATTAAGATACCCTGAGGTGCAGCCTTTGATAACATCAAAAATCTAGTTCCAGGCACTTTTTCCCCAGGAAGTCGAATTATTGAAGTAATAAAGTAATTATTTTTACAGTAGCTTTTCTTTTGCTTAAAATAGGAGAAGATAGGGCAATAATAATTTGTATAATGAACAAAACCATGATATAAAGGCGTACTGAACCACGTTTTTTTCTTGTTTGCTAATAGAGATCACAGAGAAATTATCCTCAATCCCAGGCTAAGGAATTATGTTAAACTCCCAATCTGAAACCCCAATCCAAGCAATTACAGTAACAACAACTACCATCACAACAAAAATGTGGGACTATCAAATTATAAGTAATTTAGTTCTCAAGATTCAATAAATTTATATTTTGAAAAAGATACAAGAAAATTTAAAATCTATAAAGAAAATTTTAAAAATAGATATTAAGAAATCAAGAGGATTTTTCTTTCTGATGAAGATGAAATAACAAGGACTGAAATCACCTTTCCACTAGACACAACTAAAAGACTGAAAACAAGTATAAAATTATGGTTTTCAAATTGTTGCATATCAGGCAATGAAAGACATTAAAACTTGGAAGATGAAAAACAAAGTGAGCCTTATGACTGACCCAGTTTGCTGCCGTAAGAAGGTTTCCAGGCCAAGATGGCTTCACTGGCAAATTCTACTAAACATTTAAGGAATAAATAATATTGATTTTTTACAAACTCAGAAAACCGAAGAGAAGGAAATGCTTCCTAATTCATACTGGGAGGCCAACATTGTTCTGACCCCAAAACCAAAGACAATACTTAAAAACAATAAATAAAATAAAACAGGCCAAGAACATATTGTGGGAAAAAAGAACCTGGAGAGCAGGGCTTGAGTCCCAGATCTTTCTGCTACTGGGAAGTTTCTTTCAGCAGAGGCACAGTTACAGTGCTCGGCTCAGCAGGGAAAATCTGCAGCTCTAGCTAAAGAGTCGGGCAGCCCTGGTGCTTGTGAATGCTCATAAATAAGGGGCCTTTGCCCCCCTCATCTACTACTGCAGACACACTAAGGCTTCTCCCATGGGAGCTTGGCACGGGTACACCTATAGACAGCTTCTTTGGGACATTTAAAGGTGACTGCATTACCACAGGAGGAGCACCCTCCAGATTCAGGATCACACAAGAGGTAAAGTCATAATTTCTCTCTACTTGGAACATCAACATTCCCATAGATAAAAAGAGGTGGTTGGCTGATCTGAATAGCCAGCACACTGGGTTAGGAGTGTGTCTTGGAGATGGATAGTTCTCTGGCTAACCTGGTAGGGAGCTGAGGTGGCTCCCAACCTTCCCCCTGATAAAACATCAGTGTGTTTCACTGAGAGCTCTCTCAGATACTCTGTTAAGGCTGAGACCTCAACACACCACTGGGTATTGCATTTATCCACTCGCTTTAGCCACAACCAGTTTCTACCCAAGAACACCTGCCCTACTGACCTAAAGTCTGAACTATTCAACACAGTAAATCAAATACTAGGGAAAAATAAACACATAAAAAAGTGCACACTATAGCGGAATGTGAAAAGCTTCAAGACTTCTGCCATTCCAACCACAGAGGAGACAGTGAAGTTGCTCAAACACCAACCACATTGTTACTACAACCAGCATCTGAGAAAGCCATTATACAAAGTCTCCATAAACCAAGGAACTTTTACAGAGTCACCACCTCTGAAAGCACCAAGAGCCAAACTAGGCTACAATAAACTATAAACATTAAAGTCATGTTTTTAAGGGGGAGAAAATGAAACTTTAAAAAAAAGTCATCAAAAATAAATTCAAGAATAACTAGAAGAAATGGTGCTCAAATGAGAAGCAACCAAAAAGTAATGATAATTCTGGTAATGTGACAAAATAGGTTCTTATAACACCCCCAAAAGATCACACTAGTCCTCCAGTAATAGATCCAAACCAAGATAAAACGTTTGAAATGCCAGGTAAAAATTCAAGAAGTTGATTAGTAAGCTACTCGAGGAGAAACCAGACAAAGGTGAAAAACAACATAAAAGAATTTAAAAAAATAATTTAGGATACACATAAAAAATTTCTAAAGAGATAGATATCTTAAAGAGAAACCAATTAGAATTTCTGGAAATGACAGAGACACGGAATTACAAAATGTATTGAAAAGTTTTAACAATAGTCTAGGAAACATAGAATAAAGAATTATACTAGAAGAGAAGTCTTTTGAATTATCCTAATCGATAAAAATTAAGAAAAAATCGAAAGAAATGAAGAAAATCTCTAAGAAATAATGGGATTATGTAAAATGGCCAAACATAAAAATAATTGGTGTTCCTGAGGGAAGAGAGAAATCAAAAAGTTTAAAGAATTATTTCAGGAAATAATTGAGGAAAGCTTTCTTGGACTTGTTGGAGATTTAGATATCCAAATACCAAAAAAAAAAAAAAAAAAAAAAAAAAAAGAAAAGAAAAGAAAAGAAAAAGCAAAGAATTCCTGGGATATTCATTGCATAAAGGTTATTACCAAGACATACAGTAATCAGGCTATCTAAAGTCAGTAGGAATGAAAGAATTTTAGGAGCAGTAAGATAAGCATCAGAGAACATTAAGAAAAACCTACTAGACTAACAACAGACTTCTCACCAGAAACCTTATAAGCTAGAAGTGACTAGGTCCTATTTTTAGCTCCTTAAACAGAATAATAGCCAAAAATTTTGTATCCAGCAAAACTCAGTTTCATAAATGAAGAAAAATAAGTCATTTTCAGACAAACACATGGTGATGGAATTTGTCATTAACAGAGCAGTCCCACAGGAAATGCTAGACGAAGTTTTAAATCTTAAAACAAAAGCCCAAGATGCACCAAAATGGAACCTCTTGAAAGCACAGAACTCACAAGGCCTATAAAACAATAACACAATGAACAAAACAATATATCTAGGTAACAATTAATATGATGAATGGAACAGTACCTCATATTTCAATGTTAACATTGAACATAAATGGCTTAAATACTCCACTTAAAACATAGATTGGCAGAATGGATTTAAAAAATCACAAACCAAATATCCTGTCTTTAAGACTCAACTAACATGTAAGAATGCATATCAATTAAATGTAAAGGGGTGGAAAAAATATTCCATGTGGACAAAAACCAAAAGGAAGCAGAAGTAGCTATTCTTATATTAGATAAAACAGTCTTTAAAGCAACAACAATTAAAAAAAAATACAAAGAAGGTTATCACATAATAAAAGGATCAATTCAACATGAAATATTACAAACCTAATTTATATATGCCTAACACTGTAGTTCCCAGATTCATGGGACTACTAGTCCTAAGAAATGAGATAGACAGCAACACAATAATAGTGGAGGACCTCAATACCCCACTATAATGTTTATATAAACATTATAGAACTGTAACAAGACAAAAATGCCCACTTCCACCACATATTGTAGTCCTATCCAGAGCAGTCAAAAGAAAGAAAGGGGATCCAAATTGGAAGTCAAATTATCACTGCTTGCCAATGATACAACTATATACCTGAAAACTCTAAAGATTACTCCAAAAGACTCTTAGACTTGATAAATGAATTCAGTAAAGTCTCAGTTTACGAAATAAATGTATACAAATCAGCAGCATTTATATAAACAAATAATAACCAAGCTGAGAATCAATCAAGAACTCAATTTTTTTACAACAGCTACAAAAAAGTAAAATAAGATACCTAGGAATAAACTTAACCAAGGAGGTTAAGGATCTCTACAAGAAGAACTATAAAATACTGCTGAAAGAAATCATAGATGACACAAACAAATAAAAACACATCTCATGCTCATGAATTGGAAGAATTGGTATTGTGACTATCACCATACTACCCAAAGTAATCTACAGATTCAATGCAATTCCTACCGAAATGCCAACATCATTTTTCACAGAATTAGAAAAAAATTTCTAAAATTAATATAGAATCACAAAAGAGCCTGAATAGCCAAAGCAGTCTTAAGCAAAAAAGAACAAATCTGGAGGCATCACATTACCAGACTTCAAGTGATACTACAAGGCTAAGCTACCAAAACAAGTGTGGTACTCACGTAAAAGCAGGCACATAAACCAATGGAACAAAATAGAGAACCTAGAAATAAAGCCACATACTTACCACCAACTGATCTTTAACAAAACATACAAAAACAGAAGTCAGGGAAAGGACATCTTATTTGATAAATGGTGCTGGGAAAACTGCCTCACCACATTTAGATGAACAAAACTGGATCCCTAACTCTCACCTTATGCAAAAATCAATTGAAGATGGATTAAAGACTTAAATCTAAAACCTGAAACCATAAACATTCTAGCAGATAACGTTGGAAGATCTCTTCTGGACATCAGCTTAGGCAAATAATTCATGACTGAGACCCCAAAATCAAATGTAACAAAACCAAAAATAGATAGATGAGACCTAATTAAACTATACAGCTTCTGCACATCAAAAGAAATAATCATCAGAGTTCACCATTTTATTATTCCAGGTGAAGTAACTTAGGAATGAAAAAACAAATACTATATGTTCTCACTTATAAGTGGGAGCTAAGCTACAAGTATGCAAAAGCACGCAGAGTGATAAAATAGAGTTTGGAGACTCAGAAAGAGAAGGGTGGGAGGGGTATGTGGGATAAAAAAGTACATATTGGGTACAATGTACACTGCTCAAGTGATTACTGCACTAAAATATCAGAATCCACCACTATAAATTCATCTATGTAACCAAAAGCAAATTGTACCCCAAAAGCTAAAGAAATAAACAAAAATTTAAAGATGTCAGTTCTACCCAAAATGACCTCTAGATTTAACATATCCCAATTAAAATGCCACCAGGATATTTGTAGAAATTGATAAGCTGATTTTAAAATTCATATGCAAATGCAAAGGAACTAGAATAGACAACATGACTTTGAAAAAGAATGAAGTTAGAAGTCTAACACTGCCTTATTTTTACTTATTATGAAGCTACCATTATTAAAAGAATATGGCATTGGCATAAAGCTAGTGACCTAGAAAAATGAACAAAATAGAGTCCAGAAATAGACATACTTATATGTGGGCAACTTATTTTTTACAAAGGTGCAGAGAAAGTCAGTGCAAAAATAATAGTTGTTTCAACCAATTATTATAAAATAATTGGATATCTCCATACCAAAAAGGAATGAAAAAGAAAATGAAAATTGTAAAGAGGCTAACAAAAATAGAACTTATACCTAAAATAAAACCTAGAAATATAAATCACTAGAAGACAATATAAAGGAGTATCTTTACAACCTTGGATTTGGTAAAGATTACTTAAATAGAACAGCACAAAATAAAAAATGGCATATTATTGCTTCATTAAAATTAGAAATACCTGTTCACAAAGATACTGTAAAAATAATAAAGAGACTACCACAGACTGGGTAAAAAAAAATTGTAAAATATATCTGATAAAGGACTTGTACCAGGTATAAAGAACTCAAAAATTAAAAAGATTATCCAACAAAAATGGAAAAAAACATTTGTTTAGATACTTTACGAAAGAGAATGGCAAATAACCATATTAAAAGATGTTAAACATTATTTACAGTGATCATTAATCTTGCATTACTGTGTGAAATAATGTGGTTATATTTTCTAGCAAATCATCAAGCATTACCAATTCAGTGGAAAGATAAGCTTAGAACCAGAAGTGAATGGAACTTTCCAAAAATCCTAGAAATTGAATTTTCAGAGGATAAAGAAAGAAGAGATTTGAGCCAATCTTACCTAATCTTTTCTATGTCTTAAAGTCAGGAGAACCCAGCTATAAACTAGATTACATGGTTTAGGTACAGAAAAAATGTATAAGAATGATTGGCTGTGGTTATAGCTATAGGATGTGATTATGATTGATTTATACATACCATCTTATTTGCACTTCTCTATATATCTCATATTTATCACAATAAAACTATATTAATAATTACATATAATAAATTTAATAATTTAAGATGCCTCCTAATTATCCCTAATTATAAAAATACATTCCAATCATACCAAAAACAAGCATATTAAATTATCTACTCACGTTTTGGAGACTGAAGTCACTGATTCTAACATCTTAAAATATTTATGAACACACATAAAAACCTGAGGGCAATTTTATTTTCTATCTTGTCACTAGGCATAAAGAAATTAGCACCATTCAAACAATATCACTAATTACTTTGCCTTTTATTAACAATAAGAGCGTTTGAGATTGATAGAATGCCAAACCAACAGTGAAGGGCACAATCAGTCAGTAGACATTTATCAGGAGTATATTGCAAAGCAATTAAGATTACTATGTAAATTGATGCAGTTCATCTCCTTGGGATGAAAGGGCATATTAAGAATACAAGGGCCACATCCAATTTGTAAGTGTTCTTAAGGCAAGTCAGAAGAAGTACACATTGAAGGGATGAATAGTAAATGGACAAGCTACTCAGTAATACCTAATGAAGAAAGACTGAGTGAAGAAAAGTATTAGGGCTATTTAAAAATCAAATATTACGTAAATTTTTAAAATGTAATTTTTGTACTACAAAGAACAGGTTTATTTAAAAGCTTAATATGAGTTTTCCTTTGATTTGATTAATTGAATGTATTTAAAAGAGTTCACAAAGTATGGATTTTGTCATTCAATAAAAAAAGAGTCATCACCTCAAATGTGCAGACTCCTGGTGTGCAGAACATCATCCAAAACTTCTTTGATGAAATGTCATCATAGTTCAGTCACAAAAGAAAAATAAGCAGTAAGCAGAGCAAGCTTCATGGGTATGTTACCTGTGCAGTTGCACAGAATCCTGAGTTTAGCAGGACCCACACTTGGTTTAATGCTCTGCTATAGTGGTCTTGAAATTCTTAATATTTTTTGTATAAGGCCTACATTTTTATTTGTACTGGGCCCCTAAAATTATCTAGCCCATTCTTAGAGCCACAGTAACTAATTAAAAATGAGGAGATGAGGGGGAAAGGGATTCCAGAAAATGGGCTAAAATCAGAAATTTCTATAGCACATGACTTCATAAAAAATGAAAGCAGCACTGTGTTCTTAGAGATCAAAAGGAAAAAAATGGATTTGGCAAAGCCAGTGCACTAATGAAAAAGTCAAACTATTAAGTGCCTTTTAGGCCAAATTATAGATACTGTGTCAGTTCAAGAACTCCAGGAAGCAGATGCCAAGATACAATTAGAAGTGTAAAAGATATACTGTGAAAATGCCAGCAAAAATTTATAGTAGTTAGGGAGAACCTTCATACCATAATGCAGGTCTGACACTTGAAAAAAGAAAGTGGGATTGTGTTAGAAGAGTTGAAGAGTGTCGTGCAGCACCAATGAAGTGTTACCCAGGCTGCCCACTACAGGAGTCCTGTATTGTTTCGTAATAGTCTAGTTCTAGTACTTCTATACTGTCACTGGCTGGCAGCATCTTGGAGAGAGACTCATCTTGGTGTGAACCCTAAGAAAAATCCTACAAATAAATATTGACACCTAATGTTACTCCTGACAAGTTCTCTCCTGAAAGGAGATTTGAGTACAGTTTTAGAGGTTTGAAATTGGCCTTATTAAATCAAGTTTAGCCTAAAGATGTCTCCTTTTATATTTTAAGTTTGGCCTAAAGGTTTTTCTGTACATAGTGAACTATAACCTAAATGGAGATGTAAAAAGATTATATAACATACTCTTGTGCCAGTCACCAAGTTTTGGCCAATCAAAGGGGACTGACTGTTCAAACCAGGTTCATATAAGGTAAATGCTGAGCTATAACCAATCTGGCTGTTTCTGTACCCCACTTACATTTTCCGTACATCACTTTTCTTCTTCTGTTCATAAGTCTTCTTCCACAACATGGCTGTGCTAGAGTCTCTCTGAATCTACTCTGGTTGGAGAGGCTGCCCAATTTGTGAATAGTTCTTCACTCAATTAAACTCAGTTAAATTTGGCTAAGAATTTTCTTTCAACAGATGGTGTCAGAAGTGGGATTTGAAGTAGAGCTTCCCGGAACTTCCAGGAGCACTGAGTGACCAGGCAAGGTATCTGCCAGGCCCATTTTGTCTATTGCTCTCTTGCAGCAACTGGGGATCATGGTAAGTCCTCTATCAGATTTCAAAGGTCTACAGAGTTTGTTTGAGTTACCTGAGTCCATTTGAGAAAACTTCTGATCCAAACTGGGTATGAAAGTTGCAACAGGGATGGTTCTGGGTCCAGAATTGGACTGGAGCCAACAGTTAACTGGCTTGGATTCAGTTAGATGCCTCTTATGTCTGACTGAGTCAGAGAAAAAACAAAGTAGTACATGGCAATATTGCAGTGGGTATAACTTCAGTTTCTGGAAATTTGCAGGGATTATTGTGTTCTATCACCCTTTTTTTCTTACATATTAATTTAAGGGAAACAATCATTGGCTAAGTTGATCTGAGAGCTAAGGCCAATATTTGAGGTAAAAATGGGGCCCTTAATTTCTGAAAAGCTGAGTAGCCTCTGGCTTGTACTTGCATAAGTATTACGCCCCAGTAGTAGCAAAGGCTTACGGAAATGATAAAATCTTACTAAAGATAATTTAAAGTAAAACATTCCAAATGAACATTGCACTTGAGGAAGCACATTTGAAAAATAGAACTCCTGAATTAATCTCATCTAGGGATGCCTGTTGAAATGCAGAAGCTCCTAAAAAGACCAGTATTTTTATTTAAAGACTCTTTATAAAAGGCAAATAAAAACTTAAGTGACTAATTGATAAGAAAAATTAAATCTGCTAACCTTTTAGGTTAGTTACTAATCCAGAAAAAAGATGAAAAGAAAAATCGATTCTAAATAAAGTGTTTATAAAACACAGGCCCTCACGTAAAATTGCCTCTTTTCCAGACCTATCCACGAAGAGGCCAGGCATAGAAAATGCTTTCTTTGCCCCATTATTTAAAGGGCTCCACCCTGAACTCAGTAATTTTACTAATTTTAACTAAGAAACAGTAACTAAGTTAAAAAGAACACCTATCAAATGAAAACACACCTTTTTTGAATTTAATTGGCTATCTTGCAACTGTTCTGTAAAATAAATATGTATCTATAAAGGAAATCTCCATTTTTAAGGATGTCTGCCTATGTGCATTAGAAACTCTTACCATTGTTTTAAATTTATATAATGAGTCAAACCTTTGTATAAGGTGCTTTTCTAGCCATCTTGCTTTGATGAAACTTTTACTTGACATCGTTTTTTTCCTTTGGTTTAAGCACATCATGATACACTATTTAGGCCTAAAATCTTAGCTCTGCATTTATGAAATATAATTTTTTTGTTTCTTTTAAGAGTTGTTCCTTCAGGAATACCTTTTTTTCCCCTTAGTTAACAATTGCTTAGAGCAACAAAATGGGTAATTGGAAAATTAATAGTCTGAATGCAGAAAAGGAAAACTAACAGCTGGCTAATGAAAATCTTTTATGAAAGCTATCAGATTTGCTTCTGTGTGTTTGTATCTCTCTATATATTATGTGTATGTGACTATTGAAGAAAAAAGTTAATCTCTGTAAAATATTTTAAGAGATTTATTCTGAACCAAATATGAGTGACCCTGACCTGTGGCACAGCTCTCAGGAGGTTCTGAGAACATGTGCCCAAGGTGGTTGGAGTCCAGTTTGGTTTTATATACTTTAGGAAGGCATGAGACATCAATCAAATGCATTTAAGAAATACACAAATTTGGTTTAGAAAGGCAGGACAACTCAAAGCAGGGGATTCCAGGCTATAGGTAAATTTAAACATTTTCTGACTGGCAAATGGTTGAGCTTATCTAAAGACTTTGGATCAATGAAAATGAATGTTTAGGTTAAGGTAAAGGATTGTGGAGACCAACTTTTATTGTGCAGAGGAATCTGTCAGACAGCAGACTTCAGAGAGAGAACAGTTTGTAAAATGTTTCTTCTAAGACCTAAAAGAGTGCCTGGCTTTTAGTTGATTATCTCCTGGGTTTGGGAAGGAAAGAAGGAAAACAAAGGGGAAAGAGGATATAGAATGTGGATTTTCCCCACAAGAGACTTTGCAGGGCAATTTCTAGGTATGGCAAAGATATATAATTTGGGGTAAAACATTTCGATTTTCTTCCTTCTTATGCCAGAGTCAGATTGAAAAGTAAGTCAGGACATACAGGGTCACTTAAAACCCAGCTGATGAGAATTTATGATTATGTAGGGTATGACTCTCCAGACCCTTAGGTAGAAATAAGGGCAAGATAAAAATCAGGGCTTAGTCCTCACTAGTATGGCTCCTTCTTTCCTGCTTTTCCTGTTTTGCCTCCTGGCTGTTTAGAGAGAAGCTGGAGAGTTGGAGAGGATCCTCCAGGTAGAGTCTTCACAGCTCTGTCTTCTGTCCTGACCTCTATACCTGATATATAAACTCAGGACTCAGACAGGCCTTAACCTTCATAGATGTGGTGACTGTTCTAAATTGCTAAAATAGTTCATGACCAATCTTTGGTTTGTCAAACCCATATTCTTTTCTTGGAAAAATGATCAAAACTTCAGGTACATTTCTGCTACCCAATGGGCCACTTAAACATTTATAGACAGAATTGAATTGAACCTTTGTCATGTTCAGTGCATGTTTTCTGCTTGTAAGAAAGCTTTCCCATGAAAAAGGGTTGATGTTATAACAGTAGCTCATATATCAAAGTTTATTTTCACCAAATTAAGAAAGATTTTTATGGTCCCCTGACAGAGGACAGTCAACTTCTTCATAATCTAGAACCCAAATATCCAATCTTCAGAGAACATCATAGAAAGATTTCCCTTGCCATCCACACTGAAGCAAAACTTGGGGGATATTGAACCTTAAGTTTATAATCTTACAACTCAGACGGTCCCCTCCACACTGTTGACTGTATACCCTTTGGAAACCTTAAGGTAAAGCTAATCAGGGAAGTTTATCCCGTCTCCTCAGAAGCAGACAGCATGCTTGATATGACAGATTATTTTCCCCAAGATCATAGATCAAAATATCTTTGCTATCATGATAAACTTATCTTTTCATTTTTTAAAAATTAAGCCTCTATAAACTATAGAAGTGAAAAACAAGTTTTTGGTGTACATTCCTGAGGTACACTCTTATTTGAGAAAAATTTTGCAGCCAGCCTTATACATGACAACCTTTTGCCTTGATAGGTGGAAGACAAAAAGCCAATGTAGGTGAAAATAATTTTAAGAGTATATTTGTTGCCTCATAATCAGTCAGAAACAGAACAGTGGCCCACTCATCTTAAGTTGCATCATGAGTTAAAGCGAAGGTTGCCAGGAGATCTTCATTCTTCTACATAGGCATGATTTATTAGGTCTTTATTTCTATGGTTTGGAGTAAATGAGGCAACAATTAAAAATTTATTCCTCATGATAAGCTCTGTTGAAGATTTTAATACAAAGGCTATGGTTACATGGAAGATTTTAGATTATTTTGTGAAAGTCATACAAAATAATAGAATTAATTGTTCTAGATTATTTACTGGCTAAACAGAGAAGTATTTGTGCAATTGCTGGCACGTCTTGTTGCACACGGAATATACATCGGGTATTATAGAAATTCAATTGTAGAGAATTAGCAAACAGGCTGCTTGGTTAAAGCAAATAGACTCTTTATCTAACTTATTATTTGATCTATTTGATTTTAGTTTGTTGGTTTCATGGATACCCTGGCTAAAGAGCACACTCCAAACTCAATAGTCATAATAGTAGTCTCTCTGGTACACTGCATTCTCTCTAAAGTCTACAATGTTTGCATGCAGCTATCTCCAGAATGTCAAATTGTATCTCTTCAACTGGAATGGAAAGACCTAAAAGAAATATGTGGCCATGTGGCCACCATAACCTATTAGTGATATGCTGACACCAGAAACCCAAAATAGTGGTAACTGAGAGGTCTGCAAAGGTCCTAAGTTTTGTTCATACCCTCATCAAAGTGAGAACTTGACCAAAGGGTGGAATTTTTAAGCAAAATTATGGAAGGCCATTGTTTCTGGCTGAGGTCATGCACAAGACCCTAACAGACCAGACTAAATCAAAATCGGATCATTTATGCTAAATGTGGCATAATCAAACTAAGACATTAAGGAAACAGATCCTAGAACAGACCAGGTTTTTTTTTCCTTCTGTGAATAGGATATTCCAGCACAAGGAGGGATGCTCTAAAATAATCATTCAAAAAGAATAACCTGAAGTCTTTGTTCCCACCTTACAAAACCCATTGTTCTGATATTTCCCAGTGGGTTTTGAGACCAAATAAGTTCATTTACAATAGTGGTAGCAACATCAATAACTAAAATTTAGTCAATCTAAAAATTTAGAGGATGACCAAAAGTGAGGAAATATAAAGTTTAACCCAAAGCTGCCTCAATATTTTAAGTTTGGCCTTAAGATTTCTACTACACAGTGAACTAAAACGGATTGTAATCTACTCTTCTGCCAATCATCACATTTTGGCCAATCAAAGGGGATCAACTGTTCAAACTGTAACCAAATAAGGCAAATGCATAGCTGTAAAGAGTTTGGCTGTTTCTGTACCTCACTTCCATTTTCTGTAAATCACTTTCCTTCTCTCCATAAATCTTCCTCTGCCGCATAACCGCACTGGAGTCTCTCTCAGCATACACTGGTTGGAGAGGCTGCCCAATTCATGACATTCTTTGCTCAATTACACTCAGTTAAATTTAATTTAGCTAAAGATTTTCTTTTGATATCCTTCCAGAGTTTGGTCATTCTTACCTTAGAAGACAAGCATCCAACGTGGTGGTTATCCAATAATCAAGTATGTCATTCCAATTATAGAATTGGAAGCTGGCAAAATGATCAATTGTTGGAACTCCTGACACTGCAGAGATTGTCTAAGCTGAGTTTTAGCTAGAACTTATTTACAACATGGCTGTTATACATCACCAATCAGTCAGGAGGTTAGGATTATGCTTTTTATCTTCAAGTATTAATGTCAATCTGTAGGAGATTGGTCAAAATGGTGGGAGAAATTATAGAAAATGCAAATCTTCTTGGAAAGCCAAAAGGTTTTGCAAAAACCTTAGGAAAGAGGTTATGGCTGAAGGCACCCTAATCGTCTTACCTTGAGCTAATAGCTAGAAGTAGATAAAAGGAATGTAGAGGTGTTTATCTTAATAGCTTGTTTATTCATGTGGTCCTAAGACCAAACTTTGATCATAACTGCTCTCTACTTGGGTTGGCAATGTTAATAGTGTTTACTCGAGACATTTGTCATTTATTCTGTACTAAATAAATGCAAGGATTGCCAGCTTATTGAGGCTGCAGCTGACTCTTGCAGAGGTCCTCTGGCCACACTGACTGGCAAGCCTGTGTCAGTGTACGTTTTTCATTCATTGCTCAGTTGAGGCTGCCAGTTGGACTCGACACTTGGTGCCCCTGCATGAGGACACTGCAATGGATCATAAATCATGATGGAACCCTCAAAAATAAAAGTGAAAAGACTGCACAGTCAGCAAGTCAGTAAGTTGATAAGTCAGTAAGTCAGTTAGTCAATGGTGCCTGCTCAGGATTTCCAAGTTCAAACGAATTGTTCAGGCTAGGGTTTTATCATGGGACAATAGTTATCAGCACAACAGAAACAGTATATAAAAGTATTGAAAAAGGTGCTTAAAGCTAGTGGATCCTTGGTTTTGCAGGCTCAATTAGGGGACCTAATGCAAAGTGTTGTCTTCATAACCATGGTTCCCAGCAGAAGGCATGCTAGACATAGAGCTCTGGGAACAAGTGGGGAGAAATCTTAAACAACATCATGCACAAGGACAATAGGTCCCAGTAATATCTCTAATGTTATGGGCCTTAGTTAGGCCTGCTATGGCCCCACTCTACACAGAAGAACCTAAAAAGGGAAGGGAGGAGGAACAATCACCTACCTTGCCATCTCCCTCAGCCCCACTGTTACCAAGTAAAAGTGTCGTAGAGGAGACATAAATTCTCCCTGAGCCCCCTCTCCCAATAAATTGGAAAAAAGACAAGGGATACACTACAGTTATGGGACCCTGTCTTAGGCAAGCAGCATTAGAAGGAGAGCTTTTGGCCTGCCTGATAATGCAAGATTGATGTGACAATCTGATAAACCCATTTCTTTTGACGCTTATAAAGAGATAAGAAAAAGCATGAGAGATAATTGAGCCACTAATTCCTTTACAAAACGATTAACTGGGGCCATAACAGACAACCACATTATGACTTCATTGGATTGGTCAGCACTAACTAAAACAACTTTAGAGCCCAGCCAATGCCTCCTCTGGAAGGCAGAATATAATGAGTTGTGCGAATAACAAGCCAACCAGAATTAAGTGGCCAGGCAAGACATAACAGCTGCTATGCTCAAAGGGAGGGGCCCCCATGCCAATGTACAACAACAATTAAATTTTGTTCCCCAAGCCTATGCAGAGCAGTCTTTGTGCACTCTCAGAGCTTGGGACCAAATTCCCCAGAGAGTAATTCAACAGGGATCTTTTATAAATGTTCAACAAGGGCCTCAGGAGTTTATTTGAATTTATTAATTGGGTAACTCAGGCAATCAAACAACATATTAGTCATGCCCAGGCTGCTGATATATTATTGTTGCAATTGGCTTATGAAAATGCTAATGTGGATTGATAACAAGCAATACAGGTAATCAGAGGAAAGGCAGCTTCTGTCAGGAAACTTATAAGAGCATGCCAATTTGTAGGAACTGAAACACAGAAAGCCAAAATATTGCTAAGACATTAAGGCCTCCTAAAATGAAAAGGGAAAAAAACCTTAATTGTTTTCTATGCAGAGAGTCAGGTCATATGAATAAGAAATTCCACAAATGTAGAGATCAAGGTAAGTCAGGGAAAGAACCCTTCCATATGGCCCCAATGTAAAAAGGGGAAATACTGGGCAAATGAACACAAGTCCAGATTTGATAAAGAAGGCAACCCCCTAATTAATCAGACAGGAAACTTCATGAGTGGCCTTCCCCAGGCCCCACTCCCAACTAGGGCAATGCCAGTGGCTTTCCTCAGTTGGATGGAAAGCCCACAGTCCTCTCTCTCAGAGCAGCTGGGAGCACAGGACTGGACTTACTCTGCCCCAGTGAATTAGTGCTAAAAGAAGGAGAAGACCCCAAAAGCGTTGCAACTGGGATCTGGGGCTTACTGCCTCCAGGAAGAGTAGGATTAGTCCCAGGGCAATTGAGCCTATTCATTAAAGGAATTAATGTGCCCACTGGGGTAACTGATAGTAATTATCAAGGTGAGATATTAGTTATGATGGAATGTAAAGGTCTTCATATTCTTCCCCCTGGATCAAAATCATTAGTGATCAAAACTGGCCAGAAACTTGGACTTGGGTCACTCAGAAACAAAAAATTGTCAGCATTGGTGAAGCACACACTATCAAGCAGAGCACACACCCCTTAACATGCTACAATTCAGAAGGAAGAAAAGCATTTACACAACCTCTAATCATGCCCATCACTGTTAATCTTTGGGGATGGGATCTATTACCCAATGTGGGGGGGGGTGTCACTCTGCAGACCCCTTTCTAATAATGGCCACTGTTATTATTCCTAACCTACCCCTAATGTAGCTCTCTCGAGATCCCATTTGGGTAGAACAGTGGCCTTTGAAGGGAGAGAAACTACAGAAAGCCCATAAATTAGTTGAGGAGCAACTAAAAGCCAGCCATATAAAACCATCAAACAGCCTTTGGAATTCACCCATTTTTGTCATTCCCAAAAAGTCTGGCAAATGGAGACTTTTGCATGATTTATGAGCCATTAATGCTCTTTTACAACTTATGAGGCCTCTTCAGCTGGGGCTCCCGTCCCCTGTGGCAATCCCTAAAAATTGGCCTATTACCATTACTGACTTGAAAGACTGCTTTTATACTATTCCCCTTGCAGAACAGGACAAGGAAAAATTTGCATTTACATTACCAGCTATCAATAATGAAAGCCTAGCTTACCGATTTCATTGGAAAATACATCCTCAAGGAATGCTGAACAGTCCTACCATGTGTCAGTATCATATAAACCAGGCTTTGCTCCCCAGTAGAAAAGAATTTCATAATTGCATGATCATTCATTTAATGGATATTTTACTGGAAGCTCCAACGGAGCCAGTACTTTTAAGTTTATATGCCTCTGTCATAAAGAATACACAGTTGAGTGGTTTAATCATAACACCTGAAAAAGTACAAATGTCCTCTCCTTGAAAATATCTTGGATACAAACTAACTTTCTGATCAGTGAGGCCTCAAAAGGTTAAATTAAATACTAGCAACTTACATACTTTAAGTGATTATCAAAAATTACTAGGCAATATAAACTGGGTTTGCCCCACCTTGGGCATAACTACTGATAAGTTGCAAAACCTATTTTCTATCTTAAAAGTCAATGCTTCCCTGGATTCTCCCAAGTATTTAATCCCTGCAGCCAAAATGGAAATTTAGGAAATAGTGCTAGCTATCTCTCAGAGGCAGCTGGATCACATAGACCCAATTTATTCAATTCAATTGTTTATCTTTCCCAGTAACCATTCCCCTACAGGATTAATAAGACAAACGGCCCCAGGACTATGCTTCCTAGAATGGGTTTTTTGCTCACATATCAGGACTAAAATACTATGTCTCTATATCTATATTCAGCTAGTTAGTAAAGTCATCTATAAGGCCTGCAGACGATGCAATCAGTTGCTAGGTTATGACCCTGATATCATAAGAATTCCTTTGACTAAAAAGCAATTTGAAGTAGTATTGTCCCTCTCTTTAGATCTTCAGATAGCACTCTGATTATGCAGGTCATTTAGAACACATCCTTCCTCCTGACAAACTGCTTCAGTTCTTATCTTGTATTTCCCGTAACTATGCCTACAAAAGTAGTTTACTCCCCCATACCTAATGCTTTAATGCTGTTTACTGATGGTTCTGGTAAGAATGGAAAAGCGGCTATTGGGTGGAGGCCACATAATTTCCTCACTCAATCTGGATTTACTAGCACTCAGAGAGCTGGGGTTGGAGCTCTAATATTGGCCCTGGAGATGTTTTCTGCTCAGCCTATCAATATTGTTAGTGACTCTGCTTACTCTTTCTATTTATTGCAGAACCTTGAGACACCTCTCATTAAGTCTACTCTAGAGCCCACCCTGTGTGTCATTTTTCTTCAACTACAATTGCTGGATCAACATACACATCCTATTTTACCACACATATTTGAGCCCACAGCTCACTGCCTGGTCCACTGGCTTGTGGCAATGATCAAACAGATATGTGAGTTATGAGCAAGTCACCCAATCACATCAATTTTTTCTCACCAAAATTGAGAAAATTAACTAAACTATTTCAACTTACCCAAATACTAGCCAAACAAATCATTCTGTTATGTCCAGATTGTCAGCTCACAGGCATATCCCCTCCTTCTACAGGTGTTAAACCTAGAGGACCAAAACCTAATCAGTTATGGCAAACAGATGTTACACATGTCCTTGAATTTGAAAAACTAAGATACGTATGTATATCCATTGATATCAACACTCATCTAATTTATGCACACACTCTTCCTGGAGAGTTAAGTCCATATGTCATTAAACATCTTCTTTTAACTTTGCATTTATGGGGTGGCCCACAAAAATTAAAACTGGCTTATGCCAGCTCACAATTTTAACAATTTTCTCAAACATGGAACATCCAGCATTCTACAGGCATCCCGTATAATCCCCAAGGACAAGCCATAGAAGTACGTGCCCACTCCACCCTTAAAAATACACTCAGAAAACAAAAAAGGGGGAGCATGGGTAAAGATCCTGCAAAACTGCTATCACAAGACTTATTTAGCCTTAATTTCTTAAATTTAGATGATAAATTTCAATCAGCAATAGAAAAGCACTTTGCTAAAGCCTCTCAAAACATAAAACCTGCAGTCTTATGGAAAGATGTAAATGGTAATGAATGGTGTGGTCTAAATGATTTGTTAACATGGAGGAGAGAATATGCTTGTGTTCACATCCCCTCAGGCACTCTCTGGATTCAAGCATGCATCAAATCATACCATGGTTTGACCCCTGCTAGGACCCAACCCAGTACCAGAGATGAAAAAAATGACCCTGCAGGACCCACAGCCCCAGACCACGTGTCGTTCTCAGATGCCTCAAGCCCCAGAACTTACTTGGGGGATGCTGAAGACAACTCAGAAGGCAAAGCAAATCCTGCTCCAGACACAGACATCATTCACTCCAGATAATTTGTTCCTTGCTATGTTCTGTGTTGTATATTGCAACTCACATAGGGTATTGATCCTTTTTATTCTCTCACTTTGCCTGCAACCTGTACCTGCTACACTCTATTAAGCCCATCTTTTAAATCTGCCTTTTTTCCACCTGTTACTTAGGCAGATACTCCCTTCCCAGCCTCTAATGATGCATCTGCTTGGCTAGAAAGGAGTAATGTACCCCCAGTGGAGTCCTTCAGTAATGGCACATAGTGGAATAAGGTGACAAGTAACACTACAGGCCACTCCTTGATTAGTAATGAACATTACTAATGATACTTGTTTGTCTAATGCTATTTACTCATTCTAGGATCCAGAGCCAGAGCACACATCTGTACTCTGAAAAAACTGCACACATCTGTACTCTTAAATCAACAAAACCTGAGCAAAAACCAGAAAATGGGGAGATGTAGGAGATTAGTCACAATGGTTGGAGAAACTATAGAAAATGCAAACCTTCTTGGAAGGCCAAAAGGTTTTGCAAAAGCCTTGGGAAAGAGGTTATGGCTAAAGGAAGCCTTATTGCCTTACCTTGAGCTAATAGCTAGGAGTAAGTACAAAGAAATAAAGAGGAGTTTATCTAAATAGCTTGTTTAACCATGTGGTCCTAAGACTGACCTTTGATCATCTGCGGGTGCATAACTACTCTCTACTCAGGGGGTCAGCAATGTTAATAGTGTTTACTTGAGACGTTTGTCATTTAATCTATACTAAATAAATGTGAGGAACAGTGTATGTTTTTCATCTGTCATTTGGTCAATTCTGCCAGTCAGACTCAACATCAACCAACCACCTAGATCTAATTATCTTTCAAATTTTGTGATATTTCTCTTTCCCAAGTGTTCACTGAATTCATCCAACAAAGTAAATGGCCATAGATTCCTCTGGGGAAGTACTAGGGGAATCTTTGTAGTATGTACTTGCTGTGGTATTATAGGATCCTTCCTCCTGTTAGGTATCTTCTCTTTCAGTGGTATACAGACTTTAAAATTGACTTAGGCATGAAAACTGAGCAAGAGATTTGGGACTTTATATCAGGGTTACTGTCCTCAACCTACTGTTCCTTCACTTTTGACTTCTGGTTGTAGATAATAAATAGAACACTGGGTAATTGCCCTTCTAGTTTTCCCTAGGGATACCACATTCCATTAACTGTCTTCACAACCATCTGTGGCTCAAGACTTCTTGACTATCCCTTGACACTGACAGTCATTATAAAAATTATCATCCCTATGCCTTTAAATGGTTAAATATTACCACTACTAGCAATTGCTTTTAGATCCCACTATCCCCATTTTGCCATTTAATAATACAGTCTCAGGTTCTAAGGCTGCCTCTCCTACTGGCAGCCTTGACTTACCTATGAAAGCAACCTTGAACTATGTGATATAATTGCTAGTATATTTTCACCAGCACGTTTTGGTGATCTCGGTGAAAGTTGTTCCTCTGGGCCTTCTTCTGAAGCATCATGCTATGGTCACTCATATAACTATTTCAACTAGCCTATATTTCTAAACCATATTATTCTTTCTTCTACTATCTGATATTGCAACCCAAACATCTTATACTTTTGCTCAGTATTAGCCTTCAATTACTCTATTCTTCTAAGATCTGTTGTAGTGATAAATTTTCTGTTTCCCATGGAATATCTGCCAGAGCGTTAATGCTGATGTCCCAGATAAGTTCCCCTAAGGTAATTTACTCTTGTTTATCCACTCTTATATTCCAGCTTGCCAAAAAATTTGATGATATATTTAGCTTCTCTTTACTGATGCCTATTTTCTCCTCTGGTAGCCATACTGAATAGAGTCTAAGTTTCTCAGTATATCTCTTTGTCTTTCTTCTCTCTCTCTCTCTCTCTCACCCTTTTCTCTAACAATAGCTAAAACTACAAAATTTCTAGCTCTCTCAGCTTAAGGCCATTCACTGCCTCTTTAGATTTACGATGTAGAAGTCAAACTGATCTCAAGTTACTGTGGACACATAAACTCTCTAACAGCCATTTTCAAATTTGCTTTTCTAGGTTTGAGATAAAGAAGTAGATAACTTACTACTCTCTTTTGGATATGGGCATACAGCATTAATCACATCAATGTGGCAATTATCTCTAAATAAATCATTTACTTCAGATCCTCTCTAATCTTCAACTCCAGACCATAATACTCATGTGTTTGAGAGCTTTAAGAGTCATCTAAGCCCTTCTCTCATACTTAATTTTTCAATGTTAACATTAGGTTAGTACCTCACTTCAGGTTATCCATATGCATTATATCTTGATGTTTCAAGGTATTTCAAATTTAACATCAGTTACAATTGCATGGAATAATTTTAGCACTTTCAGTTAAGTGACAGATTGCAGTGAATATAAGATAAAACAATGGGGAAAGCAAGAGTAGCCTAATTTGTCAAGAGTGCTGACTGTTGCTAAAAGCGGATTGATAGAAGAGTGTATGAAAGAGTAATAGAATTTCTCAAGGGTGACTGTTTTGTTTGCTTTATTTTTTAAATGTAGGCAATTAAAGTATGTTACATTATTTTGAGAAGGAGCAAGTCAAAAAAAAAAAAAAAGATTGATGGTAAAAGAGAAAATAATGGATAGTCCACAATGCTTACAAATACAGAATCAGTAGGATTCAGAGTACTGATAATGAAAAAGAAAAGATAAGGAGGAAAAAAAAAGGCAGGTTATATAAGTGTGTGTGTGTGTGTGTGTGTGTGTGTGTGTGTGTGTGTTTGTAAGCAAGTTAGTAAGATTGATAATCATTCCTCTTTTATTTCTTCTCCTTTCACTGTAAAGTTGAAATTGAAAGCATCTCAAATGATTGAGAGATAATTTTAAAAAGAAATTGAAATAAGTTCCCTGGATTCTGGGAATTTATATCAACTGTCTGATGTTTTCTTCTCCCCAGAAAAAAAAATTAAACCTAATAAGCTGCCTGAAGCTATCAGTGGGTATATGGTGTGGAGTCAGGATGAGAACCATTTTACAAGGTGTACTTCCATTTGACACTATAATAATGTATAAGCTCCTTAAGAGGTACAAAGCAGAAAAGTATGTAGATGGGTGACATGGGAGGATTACATCTAAAAAAACTGCACTTCTGAAAAAGTGGAACCAGAAAATCCTATGAATGATGGTAGATGGGAGACAGGGTAGAGTCATAAAACACAGCCAGAGTATTGGTGTTTTATTGAGTTTAACATGGGAGAGTGTCTCTGCAAAACTCATTAATGTGCAGTCTGAAATAATCTGGATGCTTGTCATAACAGAGAGCATGAGGGCCAATAAGAGTTAGCCAAAAAAGTAGTTAAAATCAGCATTAACAACATAAAAATATCTGATACAGACATTTTCCTTTCCTCAAACTTGGAGCACAGAAAATATTCAGATAGGGTAAGAAAGTGGAGCCAGAACAGAGTAAAAACAATACCTAGCCTCCTTTTCCTTGTTTAGCCACTGGTTTTAATAAAGGGAAACAGAGACTTGAATGAAATATACTCCATGTAATTATTTACATTTATATTTTATAACTTAAAAGCTTTTTAACACTAAAAATTGAAAACTAATCATCTATATTTCCTTTGCTTCATTGATTCATGCATTTAATCAATACATATTTAAGCTCTACTATGTGGCAGATACTGGGATATGTGCTAATGGCATAAAGATAAATAAGAAACCTGTTGGTTCTTGAGAAAACTATAGAGGAATATATTTAACAAATTCAGTTTTTGATCAATTCTACCTAACAAAAAGGTAAGAAAAACTTTCTAAAAGAAATAAAGCATGAGTAAAATCTTAAAATATAGATAGAATTTCAGCAACTAAACTTAGATAATTGGTTCAAAGAAAAATGGAAGAAATTTTCAAGCAAGGTGCTCAATGTGAATAAATAATAATAGACATATATAGCCTGGCTTTAGTTTGTTTAGGGCAAGTTCATTCAACCCATGGTCTGTGGGCTGCCTGCAGCCCAGGATGGCTTTGAATGCAGCCCAATACAAATTTGTAAACTTTCTTAAAATGTTATGAGGTTTATGCATCACAGACTCTTTTATGTTTTCAGCTCATCAGCTATTGTTAGTGTTGGTGTATTTTATGTGTGGCCCAAGACAATTTTTCTCCAGGGAAGTGAAAAGACTGGACATCCTAGTTTAGAGAAAGAGTCAGTAAACTTTTCTATAAACAACCAGAAGGTATTTTAGGCTTGGCAAATAAAATGGTCTTTGATGCAGCTACCCAATTCTGCCAATGACATCTCAATTATCTAAACCAATATAATTATTTATTCTTAGGTTAACTTGAGATATGTTTCTGTCACTTTTAGCTTGAATGACCCTATTTAATTCTATGACAACACACACTTTGTGGGTCTATGTAGTGTTTTATTCATTTATTCATTAAACATTTTTGAGCTCCTGCTAAGAATTAAATGTCTGTTTCTTCATGAGGTATTAAATATACTAAAATGAATTATATTAAATCCCTGCTTTCTAAGAATGAAGGATGGAGGCATTCAGGTAAAAGGTTTGGGATGTAATACAGAAAAATATACAAAGTATAGGAACACAGAAAGAAAATAGGGACTAACTTTGCATGACATGAAAATGTCAAAGAGAAAGCATTTGAACTTTTAAACATCAATTTCTCTGTGAAGCCTGTCTAACATTGCCTCACTAATCTCTCTTTTCCATGTATCTATTTTACTACTATCTTGCCATATTTTAGTGATTTTGTTAAAAAATTATTTCCCCTACTTGGATTATGTCTCACTTATCTTAGTGTAACTTTCATCTCCTTGGGCCTTTGCCTTGTAGCAGTTATCAACGTGGACCCTTGTAGGAGACTAGTCAGAATGGTGGGAAAAATTATAGGAAAATTAGAGGAAAAAATTATAGGAAAGATGCAAACCTTTTTGGAAAGCTGGAAGGTTTTGCAAAAGCTTCAGTAAAGGGTTATAAGCTAATAGCAAAGAGCAGACAACAAGAAAATGTACAGGAGTTTATCTAAATAGCTTGTTTACTCATGTTCTCCTAAAATCGACCTTTGATCATCCTCACACATGACTGCCTTCAACTCAGGGGGTCAGCAATTTAATTACCCACAATGGTGTTTGCTTGAGACCTTTGTCACTAAATCTGTTCCAAAATAAATATGAGCCTCTCCAGCATATGGGGGTTGCACAGCCAGACTCCCTCTTTGGCATCTGTAAGCCATGGGTCCCCTGACCACACTCTCAAAGGAAAAACACCTGTGTCTGTGAACTCCTTTCTTCCATTGCTCAGCCATAGTCTGTGGGTCAGATTTGGCAGACCTTGGTGCAAGAATTATTAAATGGATTTACTTATTAGTTTATTAAAAATGCAAATATATCTACTGAGATTAATAATAGATACGACAATATTAAGATATGAGCAACTAGAAGTCTAGGGCAAAGTAACATAAGATTGTGGAGTCCCATGAAAGCATTATTAGATAACTTTCACATGCACTTATCTAGCTGTGTAAGATCTCAATGTAGTATTTGTAGGTAATGATAAGGCATGATTTTATATGATGAATTCTCCACTGAGATATAATGGAAGATAGTACCCATAAACTAATTTTTATCAAGTTACAGACTCTAGCATCTCTACTTTCTATCATTTTCCTTGAAGTCTATGTATTCTTTGTATTCTTAAATAACCAACTAGATTTTATACTGCTTAAGAAATTCTGGATGGTTCTAATGATGAATATATTTTTAATTTTTCATAAACATTTCTTCCTAGTTAAGTTAAATAAATAGAGACCCCATGATATACCAACAATACAAAATTCCTGGAGAGTAAAAATATGCCAAAAAACCCAAAAGAACCAAATATACACTTTTTTTTTTTTTTTTGCATTGCCACTCTGGGACTTTTTTTTTTTTTTGAGATTGAGTCTCACTCTGTCACCAAGTTGATGTGCTATGGTGCAATCTCAACCCACTGCAATCTCCAACTCCCTGGTTCAAGCTATTCTTCTGCCTCAGCCTCCCAAGTAGCTGGGATTACAGGTATATGCCACTATTCCCAGCTAATTTTTGTATTTTTAGTAGAGATGGGGCCTCACCATGTTGGCCAAGATGGTCTCAATATCCTGACCTTGTGATCCACCTGCCTCAGCTTCCCAAATTTCTGGGATTACAGGCATGATGTGCCATACCTGGCCTACTCTGGAACTTTTAACACTGCCTGGAAGATCACGGCCTTATTGGGCATTTCACACAATGCAATCCATTTTAGCCATAAGTAAAATACCACAAAATTCACAACATGAAACTAAAGCTAAAATTTACTTTGAAAAACAATTTCAACAAAAAGTTGACATATAAGATAACAGTGCTAGTATGAGTTATAGGTATTTTGTTTATAGGAATACTTAGGGGAAAAAGTATCTGTGATAATTGTCATTCATTAAGTACAACTATCAGTTTGAAAATTACAAATTATTTTTTTCTGTATATTAAAATGAATCCTCTGGATAAAGATCACTCTCATTAGTTGTTCTCTGGACTAGGCTGAATTATCTTATATCTCTTGTGGAAGAAAGAGTGTCAACTTTGGCATCAGACAAATCTTTTCCTTATGGATGACTGAGATTTATTGAGGTCACATGCTATGTTTCTAATGTAGAGCATTATGCAACTTCAGGGAAATTCTTTTCAAGTATAAATTAATTATTCTGTAATAGAGATATGGAGAAGAGAAAATAAAAGACCAATTCTTCAATAAATATGGTCAGCATTAACTAGCATCTCTGAATCCTTATGAAAATATAGGCAATTTTAGTAATAAAAAATGCAGCTGAGAAATACAACTTTAGCTTCTCATTAAAAACAAAACAGACTAATAGTTTAAACTGGTACCAAAAAAGTGGGGTGTTGCTGAAAAGATACCTGAAAATGTGGAAGCAACTCGAACTGGGTAACAGGCAGAAGTTGGAACAGTTTGGAGGGCTCAGAAGAAGACAGGAAAATGTGGGAAAGTTTGGAATTTCCTAAAGACTTGTTGAATGGCTTAGCCCAAAATGCTAATAGCAATATATATAATAAGATCCAGGCTGAGGTGGTCTCAGATGGAGACAAGCAAATGCTGCCAGTATCTTTGCTAAAACATAACAAGAGCAAAAGTGACTCTAGTAATGTTTCAGCAAAGAGACTTGCAGCATTTTGCCCCTGCCCTAGAGATCTGTGGAACTTTGAACTTGAGAGAGAGGATTTAGGGTATCTAGTGGAAGAAATTTCTAAATAGCAAAACAGTCAAGATTTGACTTGGGTGGGGTTAATGACATTCAGTTTTATAAAGGAAGCAGAGCATAAAAGTTTGAAAAATTTGCAGCCTGACAATGCAATAGAAAAGAAAATCCCATTTCTTGAGGAGAAATTCAAGCCAGCAGCAGAAATTTGTGTAAGTAATGAGGAGCTGAATATTAATCCCTAAAACAATGGGGACATGTTTCCATGGCATGTCAGAGGTCTTCACAGAACCACCTCCCATCACAGGTCTGAAGGAAAAAGTGGTTTAGTGGGCCGGGCCCAGTGTCCCCATGCTATGTATAGCCTAGTAACTTGGTGCCCTGCATCCCAGCTGCTCCAGCTGTGGTTAAAAGGGGCCAAAGTAGAGCTTGGGCTCTGGCTTCAGAGGGTGCAAGCCCCAAGCCTTGGCAGCTTCCATGTGGTGACTTGAGTGTGCGAGTGCACAGAAGTCAAGAACTTGGGGTTGGGAACCTCCTTCTAGTTTTCAAAAGATGTATGGAAATACCTTGATGACCAGGGAGAAGTTTGCTGCAGGGGTAGGGCCCTCATGAAGAACCTCTGCTAGGGCAGTATGGAAGGGAAATGTGGGCTTGAAGCCCCCACACCAAGTCCTTACTGGGGCACCACCTATGAGAAAAGGGCCACCGTCCTCCAGGCCCCTGGATGGTAGATCCACTGACAGCTAGCACTGTGCATCTGGAAAAGCAACAGATACTCAATGCCAGCCTGTGAGAGGAGCCAGAAGAGGGCTATGCCCTTCAAAGTCATAGGAATAGAACTGCCCAAGGTTACAGGAGCCCACCTCTTGCATTAGAGTGAACTGGATGTGAGGCATGGAGTCAAAGAAAATCATTTTGGAGCTTTAAGAGCTCCACCTGGTCTCCCCCTTGACATGTGGTGATTATGGGGATTACAATTCAAAATGAGATTTTGGGTGCGCAAACAGCCAAACCATATCATTCTAACCTTGGCCGCTCCAAAATCTCATGTCCTTATATTTCAAAACACAACCATGCCTTTGCAACAGTCCCCTCAAGTCTTAACTCATTCCAGCATTAACTCAAAAGTCGAAGTTCAAAGTCTCCTCTGAGACAAGGCAAATTCCTTCTGGCTAGGAGCCTGTAAAATCAAAATCAAGTTAGTGACTTCCTAGATACAAAGGGAGTATAACCACTGGGTAAATACACCCATTCCACCATCCACTCCATGGGAAAGATCTAATGTACCTGCCCCTTTATCTCAAGAATAGTGCTATTGGGGCAAAAGGAATGTTTCCTTCACCCTCTGAAGGTTTGAAAATTTGAGTCTATAATATAAACAGAGAGTAGATAAATCAGTAGGGGAAAAGCCCTTTTAATTATGTGCATACATGACAGATTCCCACAAAATATGAGACTCAAGGAAGGGTCAGATTATAGTTCCTATAGCATCAGAATAAGAGCTTAGAGCTTCTGGTGTGAGAGGGTGACAAGCTATGGGAGAGTGAAGGGAGAAAATCCAAGGTGAACAAATGTTTTTTTGTTATGCATATAAAGTCTCTCAGGTAATAAAAGTTGTCTCAAAGAGGAACTGTCAGAAGAATCTGGGTGAGATATTACCCTTTAGTCACTTCTAGTCTCTTCTCCTGTGATATGGTTAATCTTCCCTACTTGATTAGATTCCAGGGAAGCAGGGTGGGAACAAACAAGGTTCCTTCATATAAGGGGACTATAGAGGTCCCTGTCTGAATTTGCTGTTTCCTAAGTTCTCTGTTTGAAGTAATCAGCATGCCAAATGAGTATATTTTGGGGCAATATTTCCTAGACTCCATCTACTGAGCTACACTGATCCTAACGTGTTATTTCTACTTTTAGAAAAAAAAAAAAAACAGTAGGCTAGAATCTTGGTCCTGGCTGAGGACTCTGGAGGGCAACAGAAATGAGCTTGCAAATTACTTTGAGAAGGTACTAAATTTGAGCTACTGTTGCTTTAGATCAGCTTTCACTCCCAGTGTTGATTTTTTATGAACAAGGTAGGAGTTAAATCAGACAGACACAGATGGCAAGGTGGTCAACTTAGACCATGTCAAATAAGGCCAACCCAGCACAAAAGCAAAAAAAAAAAAAAAAAAAATTTCAGATGTACTGCTGCTTTTATGAAGCTTGCAGAGGAAAATGCAACTGATTAGCAATGTTGTGTGTCCATGAGAAGCCAATAAAAGTGCTTATCAAGAGATCGTGCCATCTTTAAATATCTGCCATGCCAAGAGATGGCAAGGACAATTTGTGAATGTACCAATTCAAGATTATTCTTAACTCCCTTACTTCTATTTTCTCCCTAAGTCTCAACCAAAGAGATGCCAGAAGAATACATTAATTGGGGTGTTGAAGGAGGAGCAGAAAAAGAGAAAGGATGAGCATGCCATCTTATCCTCCCTGAATTGGCCTATCAATACTGTTATGATGGTTAATTTTATGTGTCAACTTGACTGGGCCAATGGGTGCCCAGACATTTAGCCAAACATTATTCTAGGTGTGTCCATGAGAGTGTTTCTAGATGATATTAACATTTGAATTCAAAGACTAAGTACAGTAGATTGCTTCCCTTAATATGGTTGGGTCTCATCTAATCAATGGAAGATCTTAATAGAACAGAAAGACAGTTAGAGGGAATTTCTCTTGCCTGACTGCCTTAAGCAGGAACATTAGTTTTTTCCTATATTTGAACAGAAACAAATTTCTCTTCTTAGATATCAAGGCTTTTGGACTGGAGTTACACTGTTGGCTCTCCTGGACCTCCAGCTTGCCAACTCACCCTGAAGATCTTGGGAATTCTCAGCCTCTATACAAAATTGAATCGATTTTTAATAATAAATATGACTAACACAACTGTAGAGGAGATTTACTGTTGAGTATAAGATTTGTACTATTATTGGGATTGTTTATTATGATTCCTGATTTGAGCTGATATTGGTGTAACCAAGCCTGTATTATAAAAATCATAAGGTGTTTGTTTTACTTATTTTCCTTTCTTGTCCTTTTCATTTTCTGTGCACAATTTATTGCACTTAGTCATTTTGGTAGAAGGTAGTCACTATTAATTCATTAACATAATACCCTGACCTCCAAGGCCTGCCAACAAGATTAGTGAGCTTGTTTTTCTTTCAAAGAATAATGATACTTAGGTCATGCAAACTTTTTTGATAACATCCAGATGTTTAATTGGCCAAGTAACAAAAGAAGCTTTGATCACTGGGGATCTCACCTCCTATATACATACCTTACTCATAAAAGCTCTCAGTTATGTTGAAAGGCAGATTGGATTTGAGAGTTTGTCTTTACCACTATCACACTTTGGTAAAACTGAACAAACATTTCTCTTCTCTTAAGCACTGATGTGTCAGTGTTTGACTAACTGCACATCAGGTATTTCAAACTAGCTTTTGAAGTTCTACAGTCTTGGGACCTAGAATAACCACAGGTCTTTATAGGACATTATAGTTCCTAACATTTGAACTACATTTCCATTCAAGGTTAGAGAAGACTCTTAAAGGAAGAGTGAGGGACAAAACCAAAGTTGTTTTATAATTATATTCTATAAACTGAACAAACACAAGGGGATTAATTTTAGTAATAGTATTTCAGTGAAATTAATCTGCTTATCAGTAGAAATGAAAACTGAAATAGGGCAAGTGCCAATGAAAGATGAGTAGAGCCAGTATAATTTTAAAAACATGAGGAGTGATACTGAAATCAAGATTCAGGAGGCAGTACAATTCCCATTAGAAAGAAAGCCTAGCATGAAACGTTAGTAGGATAGCTAAGATGGAGTGAAAAAAATGATCACATGAGTGAAAAGGCTGAGCAACTAAGAGACAAGGTTGTTGGGCTGACTACTGATATAGATGTTAATAAAGAATGATGATGTTAGTATTGTTGCAGAGAAAGAGCTTGAGCCAGGTGCTAAAACCCTCAGTGAATGGCAGAAAGAGCAGAGTTAGGGAGATGATTCCAAAAAGAAAGGTAGTTGGTAAGAACAGTATGATCACTCACTTTTGAAAAGCTAATTCTAACTTTGGGTTTCATAATTTTTATTTTATTTCAGAAGTGATATAATAAATCCTGTGTTAGTTTTCTAGGACTGCTGTGTAATATACCATAGACAGGATTGGTAAAAATAATAGAAGTGTATTCTCCCACACTATTGTCAGGGCCATACTCTCTCCAAAGCCTCCAGGGGAGGATCCGTCCTTGCCTCATCCAGCTTCTGGTAGCTCCATGCATTCCTTCACTTCTGGCAGTACAACTTCAATCTCTGCCTCCATCTTCACATGGACATCTTCACAGGCAGTTTTCCCTGTATGGATGTGTCCAAATTTCCATCTTCTTACAAGTACAACAGTTTTATTAGATTAGGGCCCATTCTAATAATCTCATATCAACTAGATTTCTTCTGTAAATATCCTGTTTCCAAATAAGTTCACATTCATAGTTACAAAGGTTAGGGCTTCAACATATTATTTTTGAGAAACACTGCTGTGTTCTGAATGTTTGTGTCCCTTCAAAATGTCTATGTTGAAATTTTAACTCCCAAGATGATGATGTTAAGAGATGGGACCTTTGGGAGGTGATTAGGTCATGAGAGTAGAGCACCCATTCACTTCCTTATAATAGATGCCCAAGGGAGCCATTTGCCTCTGCCACCACGTGACGAAAGTGAGAAGGTACCATCTATGAACCAGAAAGTGATCCTAATCAGACATGGAATCTACAAGTACCTTAATCTTATAATCCCAGCCTCCAGAACCATGAAAAATAAATTGTTTATAAGCTATCTAGTTTACAGTATTCTGCTATAGCAGCCCAAAATAACTAAGTCAGACACAATTCAATCAGTAACAAGCCCCAAGCCTCATATACATTACATTTTTTTAGAAATTAGCAGCCAAGGTGAATCAAATGAATGTTTGGTTAAGGACCAACTACCCTGAATATAATGGCAGAAAATGTGTCTGTTTTGTTTTTCAGATCATTTAATTAAGTAAGAGTAATAAGAGGATATTTGTGTTCAATTTAGTTGTTTTATTTGTTCTTGTTTGGGAGAATTCCTATTTCTTCAAGTCAGAATACTATGAAAATCCATTGTTCCTTATGAGAAAACGTGAATTATCTTTCATGATATAAGACATAATGTCTCAGAAAAACCTCCTAGTTTCATTTTTCCTCATCTCATTATATAAATATACTAAATTTAATAAAGCAGTATTAAAAAAGGAAAAAATACAATAAAGAGGAGCCAGTGTTTGTCACTCAGGAAGAAAATTATGAACACAATAGCTTGGTAATGTCTTAGAAAATATTTGGATGTTACAATTTAATAAAGGCACTATAAATGTCAGTTCAAAATGTAAGTGCCCCATACAATATTTTTTCTTAAGAACAATGAAACCAAATTTGTCTTCATTTTCATCATACCAAGTATGCTATTGCACACTACTGCTTGTATAACTGGCATGACAGTTGCTTGATTTTTTTCAGTGGTGGCATGTTATGCAACAGCAATAGCATGGTTGAGTTTTAAATACAAAACAAGTTCAGAATCCAATTTATTAGCATATAATTAAACATATACCTATAAGAGCTAACTCATGCTAGGATTAGATAGGTAGGGTTCAAACTCTGCATCTTATTTATAAATATAATTTTAACTTAAAAAGCTGAAAACTTTCCTATCTTATGGCTTTTGTTGATATGATTTGATACTGTGTCACTTTGTACTGACATTTAGACCACTGGATTTAAATGCACAGAATGACAAAGGCATTTTGGCCTTGTTCTTTCAATTTGAGATAGGATCATTCTGCTGAACTTTACGTTTGAGATTTAAGTTAAAACCTTTCATCTACTCTTATTACAGAAAAAATCTTGATGGCTTAATGGATAAAAGTTCTGACCTTTTCAAGTCTACATTTTAAGAACTAACTTTTAGTGAAAAGTAATCCACATTTCAAATACAAATAAACAGTTCTAGTCAGTCAACTTGGTTAGAGAAACCCCAAGGAATAGTTTGGACCAGTTTTTCCACATCTTCACCTGTGCATATTTACTCCCAAGAATGAAAAGGAACAACTAAAATAATAAATGTAGACTTTTGTTAAGCAGGAAAACTTCACTGAATAAACATAAGTTGGTTTTCACCAGCACATAGTTATTATTTTTATCTATTCAAAATAACTTGCAATGCTGTTTCATCCTGGGGCAAATCCATAGCTGGAGTTGTCTCAAAAGCAGTGACAAGAGTTCTCTCAAGGGAGTGCCCCAAACTGTCCAGAGATGGGGATGATGGATTCCAGAGAAAGAAACATTTAAAGGCCAAGGTGATCAGTCCAAAGTATTTGTTAGGGGAACTTACTGAAGGGGCAGAAGTAATACTTGCGGTGGGCAACAAGAGAGAGAGAGGTGTTCTACCTAGGCAGATCTGCAAGAGGTAAGTTTGGGGTTTATGTGAGGGTTTAAGGAATTTTGCTCAGAGCCGGGACTACTTTCTTTTAGTGTTTTGAGCAACAACATAAATGTCTTTATTGGTGCCTAGAGCCTAGGAATGTTCATGCTTGGGTGCAAGCCTGCAGTGAAAAATATGCAGCTGGTTGTGTCACAGAAAAGTAAAGACATTCTGTATTTCTCAGTCAGGACAGAGAAAAAAGCAAAGGAAACTGGGAGACCCTACAAGCCCAGTTTTAATAATAAGATAAATTTTAATGTTGCTTACATATATTTGCTAGGTTTTCTTTAATTTTTACTTTTTTTATTTGTGATGATGTATCAAGCAGTTAAATGATTTAAACCAAAACTTTCAAGCAAAAATTCCACTTTGGCCTCTTCCTATGGCTAATTCTGTGATATGAAAATTCCCAAAACTCTAAAATAAAAATCTATATGTTGGAGTCATGCTCAAGCTTCTCAAACACCTCATTTCATAGTCTTAGCAACTGTAACTAGAAAGCACACAGAATGCTGAACTTACTTATTGCCTCTAAACCAAATCCTGCTACCTTTTTTTCCTGAAATGTCTTTGCTTTCTATTTTTTAATCCACATTTGCTCAGAAATGCAAGATACTTCATCTTAATTTTCACTTTATCCCCTTATATACACTTTTAACAGGGGACTAAAGTCTTTCTATTTTTCAATTCTTAACATACTTTACAGTCAATCCCACCTCTCCATTCTCACTGCCATTGTTTTTGTTGTATCCCTTAGGTCCCATAAATTTCTTTCCTTTTGTTTCCAATGTTACAAATGTTACAAATCAAGCCAGACCAACCACTTTTTAGTTTCAGATTCCAAATTCTTTGTTTCATTCTCTGCCTAGAAACTCTTTTAGTGTTTGTGGCAAATATTCTAGACTCAGATCAAACAAATGACACCTTTTCTGAAGTTTCTTTTTCACAAATAAAATTAATAAATACATACATATAGAGAAAATGTTTTAAAATACTTAAAATTAATTTGCATGTATTAACCTCTTTCATAACAGAAATAGAAGAACCTATCATTCAGAGGCAAGAGCAAATAAATTCCATTAATTCACCTGAGTGCCACAGCTTGGGTTGGATTTACCAATGGAAAATTAAGCTGATACTGAGAAAGGGTAACAAGAAATCTTTTCAACAGCAATTAGATATTGAACAATAGGCACAATTTAGTTGCTTCCTTCAGATTATTTGCCTAAAGGATGGAGAAAATAGACCTACAATAAATTTTTAAAATGCCAGATGTGGAGATATAACTCTTCACTTGTCATTTCACAAGGTTATTGACGCTCTTTTTTGTTAACGAACCCCTGTTTTCAAACTACAGATATAAATTGTTTTCTGATAGAAAAAAGAAATTGACTTTAACCTAAATTTTTATAAGCCACAAAATCTAGAGCTTGATATTTATATTTTTCTCACTAGTTTCTTAAACATAATAAGAATGCAAAAACCAAAAACCTTTCATTCACTTTTTGACATCTAGCATCGTACGGTTCTAATAATATTTAATATTTTTCAATACATGTCATTTCCTATGAATTTCTGAAGTATTCTCTTTTCTCTGTGATGTGGTGAATGAAGATTTAATTTCCTCTGCAGGCATATTATCCTTAGTGTAACAAAGGACAGCTTTAATTTTGTCTTTTGATAAGAATTTCTCAAAATGTATTCACATCCTAATGGACTGGAAGAAACTTAATAGTTGGTAAATTACAGCATTTTAGGATAAAATACAATTGAAAGAAATCAATATAATTCAACAAATACTTATTGAATGCTCTTTACAAATTCTGAGAGTTCTAGCAACTTGAGTGAGACAAATATGCACATAAATAACTGGCTCAGGAACATATGAAGTTTTTCCTTTTGATATTTTTTAAATAACCTGTGCATACTGTGAGAAGTGTCATCATATAGGCCTAGAATTAAATGTAGTATTTACTGAGAATTTCTCTCAGACACTTTGCTAAATATTTTATATATTATTTTAATTATTATATTTGTAAGGCCGATAGCCTCGCCAGGAGCTGGATGGACAATACTCACCCTCTCCGCACCTGATAACACTTATTAGGAGGGCAGACATCCTACTGACACCTGCCTTCTCCATGCAGGCTCCCCACACCCACTCCTGCATTCCACCCCTAGCCCCACACTCAGCACTAAATCATACTGTCAGCCCAAAATTCAAAAATCCCGCCGAGAGCCTAACCAATGGCAACTTGCCAAGTCCAGGTCCAGT